>OMMV01182585.1:4667-17404 GCA_900302635.1 Chatrabus melanurus
CAAGACATGGTCAGATAGAGACCAAGACCAAGACCGAGACCATAAAAAAAAAAAAAAAAAAAAAACAACAAAAAAAAAAAAACAAAAAAAAAAAAAAAAAAAAAAAAAAAAAAAAAAAATAGCGCTGCAGTTTTCTTGGAGCAGCAGAGGAAACTAGACCAGAGGGCGGTCCAGGACTGAAGGGGCTTGAGTATCTTAGCCGCTGAGTGGGTCCTCACGGTAATGGATAGCATACCGCAGTTTGTCCAGCATCACGTCCAAAGACGAGTACTGAGGCAGCTTCACCATGAACATGCACGTCTCCACGCGAATGTAGCGCGCGTCTGGCTGACCTGCGGAGCACACAAACAGGAAGAGGTTCAGTTCCATCACCGCGTCCTCGCCTAGCAACCACAGCTAGCAACCACTGCAGAAGAAGTGTTACACGTACGGAGACCGTCTCAGTAAGAAAATTCTGCAGGTGTGTGGCGAAGAACTTGGAGAGCCGTTACCTGCTGTTCCGTCAGGAGGGGCGATCTTCATGGGGTAAGGGGGAACGTGGGCGGTGTCGGGTCCCCCGTCCTTGCAGGGGCAAGTGAACGGGATGCGCTCTTGATTACAGGCAAACTTGATGAACTTGCAGAGCTCCTCCTGAGTGAACATCTCCAGGGCGGTCCAGAAGAACTCGATGTGCTGGTCCGTCTCCATAAGACCCACCTGATACATCGTGTGGGCCTGCAGCGACGGAAAAATGAACACACACGTGGATTTCAGACCAACGCCTATGAGGACAAGACTGTAAACACGGCAGGTCATCATTTACCAAATAAAACAAGCACATCCAACTCCTGTGTGATTAGTCGAATAATGCTGAGGTGATTCATCGCCATGTTGTAGGCAGACATACAGTCAAGTCTGTATATTTATGGAGACTGAAAGTGCGATTCATGAATGTGGACAAAATGAAAATAAGTACGGACAGAATGAGCTGTACATCGTGACATTAGAACTGCAAGCAAATAATGAATATGAGCTCATAATGAGGGGAATTCCACTCAAATCCAGTTAACGATGTACAAATGACAGCAGCTTCTGTGTGTCGTTCTCCGTTAATGGACCAAAAGTCACTGGATAACTGGCTGCTGAGCCGTTTCACAGCCACGCGTGTGCAGAGCCTGCCCGAGCCTTTATGTTGAGGGCCCACAGCTCCACCACAGTGCCGCTAAAATTAACCACTGTGAAAGCACGATCATTCACACACTGTACATCTACACACCTACGGCCAACTTTATTAGTCGTAGCCGTGTCTTGCAATTCAGTTTCCCTCGTTATCAAAGCTTAATGACTAAAGGCATTGTGAAGTGTATTTCAACATCTATACCCATCTGTAGTGTTCTGTCTTTTGGGCTGGTCCTCCTCCAGCTTTGACAGCCTAATTTAACGTACAGTATTTATTAACTCAACATATGCAACAAATTGGTGGTGTCGCCACGTGATGTAGCAATTTTCACTTTGCATACAGTCGTGGTCAGAATTACTGGCACTCCTATATTTTATGTACACATTTTAAAATATGGTCAGAAATAAATAAAAACAAACCAATTTTATTTAATCAAACTATTTTTAAAAAATGTCCAAAGTTATTTGGCAACAACAAAACAAAATGCTTTCATGAAGTGAAACAAACATAAAATGGACACACTTATTGGCACCTTTTGATGGATTTATAGTAAATCATCACTTTTACAGCCAGTTTTCTTGAGACAAGTCAATGAACATCTCCAAGTTACTGAATATGTCTTGGACTTCATTTACAACAATCTGTAAGAAATGTAAAGCTGTCTGGACTAGGCAGTTCTCAAAAACTGAGTGACCGTTCAAGAAGGAGACTGGTGAGGGAAGTCACCCAGGACTACTCTGAAGAAGTTATAGGCTTCTTTGGCTGTGATTGGAGAAATTGTGCATAGTTGCACAATTTGCCTGTTGCATCATCACTCACAGCTTCACAGTGAAGTGGAGTAGAGAAGGATTTGCATTCAACAAAACAGATCAAATCTAGGCTTCAGTCTCCCATTTGCCTTCTGGCAAATTGTAGCTGAAATTTCAAACTTTTTTTTAAGAAAATCCTTCTCTGTGCCACTCCACCTTGAAGCTGTGACTGGTGATGCAACAGTTAAAAGTTACACTGTGCACAGTTTCTACAATCACAGCCACAAACGCCTATAACTTCTTCAGAGTTGTCATGGGTATCTTGGTGGCTTTCCTCACTTATTTCCTTTTTGCACAGTCACTCAGTTTTTGAGAACTGCCTCCTCCAGACAGCTTTACCATACAGTGCCATATTGTTTGTATTTTTTAAAGATTGATGTAAATGAAGTCTCAGACGTATTCTGTGACTTGGAAATGTTCATGTGTCCATCCCCTGACTTGTCTAAAGAAAAGTGGCTGTAAAAGTTATGATTTACTGTAAATTCATCAAAGGGTACCAATAACTGTCCAGCATACATTTTATGTCAGGATTTTTTTTTCACTTCATGTCAGCATTTTGTTTTGTTGTTGTTGGCAAATAACTTTTGACATTTTTTAGAAATATTTTGATTAAACACATTTGGTTTGTTTGCATTTATTTCTGACCATATTTTAAAATATTTACATAAAATATAGGGGTGCCAGTAATTTTGACAACGACTGTATAAGGGTTTTTTTCCCCCCTATGATTTTGGAGTACAGTGTATCCTGTGCGTGGCCGTGGCTTTTAATAATCAGAGGTAAAATTAAAGCATTTGGGGGGGATTTCTTTACATATGACACACAAGTCTAAAACAAGCTGTGTCAGGCCTAAATTATGTTTATAGCAGGAGAATGTCCGTGAGCACAGGATGTTTAACATGAAAACAAACACATGAAAATGTAAATGGAAGATTAAAAACTGATTCAGCACTATATGATCCCTTTAATGGTTATCATTGAATCAATAGTTTAATATGGACCATTTTCAATTCTGCTACTTGAAAGTTAAAACCTGAATGGAAAACTCCATGAATCATTTTCAATTAGAATTTTGAAATAATTTCCATCATCTTGGAAACAACGAACTTAGACTAAATGTAAAGTCATAAGAAATGTTGTTTGAGAACTCTGCTGCTCTTGTTACATTACTTCATTCACAGCTCTTTACTCAATATTTTAAGAAACTCAGTGAGATATGTGAAGCGTTCATAGAAAGACCTTATTTACAGTTTTACGTATTTAACCAATAAATGGCTGTGTGAAAAAGCGCTGTGAATGTGCATGCAAATGTCCATGGTTCACACACACACATTAACATTACTGTGCAAAAGCTTGAGACACTTTTTTTTATTTTTTTTAATTAAAACAAACAAATGCCCCCAGGCATCATCAACAGAAAATCATGTGAAATCCCCACCCCCCTAAAAAAAAAAAAAAATCATTTTCATTAAAGTACACAATCATTTACTAATTTACAAGCCTCATTTTAAAAAGAAGCAAAAACACAAAAAAATTGATTTCCTTATTGCTGTACTGCCTCGTACTTGACAACAAAGTTGCTGATGATCAATCAATAATTAACATTTAAAAAAAAAAACAAACAGATTTAAGCCTGATTTTCTTATAAATTTGAAGAGACACCCTCAAACATATTGTCATTTCATTACCTAAAAGAAATGATTTTTAAAGGTGAGATGTAGTCAGATATTTTACATTTTATTTATAAATATGAACTATTTAACAGCTTCTCTTCATTTAAAAGAAAGATTTAGACACATTTAATATGCCTAAAACTTTTGCACAGTACTTGACCATGATGCTTATTTAGAGATGGTTACCAAAAAGAAAAAAAAAAAAAAAAAGCCACAAAATTTAGGCCCGAGTTTGCCTGAAGTCATGTGGGAGAGTGTCGTCTCGACTTTAGAAACCTTTTATCAGCCAACTGTCCAAATATTTTTGTCCTCTTAAAAATGCCTCAGCTCCAACACTACAAACGCTTTTCTGAGCAGGATCCAGCGCACAGGAGCCTCACTGCTGAGGACCCGAGCGACTGCACCAGGATGTGACACCTGGCAGCGCAGACAGATGGCTGTGTTTCGAAAAGTAAAGATGGCGCACAGGTCTGTGTGGGTGTTCAGAAGTAGAGACCCAAAGCAGTTAGATCAGGTGTTGGATGTGGCAACATGCACGTGCTCCCAAACCTGACCTTAAAAATACAGGAGCCACACATAGTGTCAATGTAATTACCTTCAAATTAAAGATGACAGTGCGCACAACAGCTAAAATAAAAATGTTGTCAATGTCTAAAGATTGATGTGGATCTAACTGTTCCTTTCTCAGAACTACAACAATAACAGAGCTTGTTATTATTGCAATTTTCCAAACGCAGTTAGCATCTCTCTGAAGAAGTGAAGAACTGATCAGTAGGGCGAGGGTCTGCTCTGACCCCAAGTATCCTCACCAGAGGCAAAGCAGCCGAAACTAGAAACACGGCTAACAAACGTCTAGATTACAGACAAGCAGCGAGAGGGTTTGCATGGGCGCGATGCATATTTCCATTCAACTTTTAATGTCATGAAGCTTTTCAGGAAAAGCTCTGATACACTTGTACCGTACGCGTTACCTTGAGGAACTCCAGGTTGATATAAGGCAAGCCGCAGGTGCGCAGCTCCACCTCTAGGGGACTGAGCATGGTGAGCAGCTGCAGAGGAATGATGGCGCCGAGGCCGGCGCGCACTGCTGTCATACACTCCACGTTCTGCAGCTCCCTGAGACGAAGGCTCCGCACTGCCCGTGCATACACGTCCTTATTCTCCCAGCTGAACACAAGACGTCAAAAGTGAAAACTGTTCTGCACGTTCTCTGAATGGGCAGGTCACAGAAGGTTATGAAACAACACGAACACCATCGATCATGCAGGTTTTCTGTACCCAACAGTGAGGCTTCGACCTCCCTGGCAAAGCTCCACCTCCTCGCCAGTCATAGTCACGTAGGTGAAGGTGCAGCAGGGCCGACTGGGGGAGTCGGGGCTTTCTCCTGAATGATGCTGGGAGGAGATCTCAGCACACACGTTCTCCAGCTCCGCCTCATCACTCACCTGGAGGGTTACAGGGGCTACATCAGGGTCAATAGATACATGGGCCCGTCCCAATATCCGCCCTCACGGACTTTGAAGTGCCTTCACGCTAAGTGCGTGAGGGTTTAGGGCTGTCCCACTGTCAAAGCATCAAGTGCACGAGGATTCTTAGACATTTTCAGCCCTTTTTATTCCATTTTCCGCAAGTGGGCATTTCTGCACACTTTGGCTGAGGGAATTACCCACAGTTCATAGCGTTGTGCCGTCAAACACAGGGTTACCGGGGAAACCAGGAAGTTAAGAAAGTAAACACCGTTATCTAGCTGCAATGGCAGACCCACTTCAAACCACACCCCTTCAAAAAAACAGAAAAATTAAGAAAGCTTGGCACAAGTGTGCCTAAATAATAATAATAAAACATTAAATTAATACATTAATAAGGGTTAAAGATGCTATCAAAAAGATGAAATCAGAGGAATGCAAACAGTCTGTATTACACACAGTTTTCTCATGAAGCAGTCATTTACATTTTTGCTTGTTAATACTGTTAAAAAAAGATTAACCTAATCATTGAATATCGGCTCCTTAAATGACTTGGCCATGAAAAAAGAAACAAAACAAAAAAACAAATCCTAAAATAAAAGGTCTCAAAACCACACTCACAAAAAAATTAAATAAAATAAAAAAATTAATAAAAAAAAAAAGGCCAACTAAGATTCATGCATTTTAATTACATGCAAGATTTCCATCCATTTGGATTATATTTTTAATATAAAAATTAAGCTTGATGTGAGGTTAATATGGCAGTCAAGCATAAATGAAAACAAATAAAATGAAATTAGCTAACAGTAGGCTACTAATAAATTCAATGCGTTTTAAATACATTAACTTCATTATACTTCATTATGTGGGATCTGCTGTGGCGACCCCGAGTTTCAATTGGGAGAAGCTGAAAGTAGATTATTATTATTATTTTTAACTTCATTATACAGTATATTTATCACAAATAAATCCTATTTGTATTCCATTCATATGAACTAGTTTAACTGATAAATATGCCTTAAATTAAGTTTATTAGTTTAGGTTAAAACTGCAATCCAAAAATATGAAAATCTTATATGCAGTTAAAATGGGTAAGTCTTATAAGTAGGCCTAAATATTTGTCTCAGTGCATATTGTAAAGAACATGGCAGTTTCAAGGTAACGCAGTGTGTCCCATTCCTGTTTATACCATTTTGAACCCTTGCAGCCTCGTTCACTCAGTCACTTTCCAGGTGACGTCATTTAAGTCTGTGAGGGTTCAGGGTGAGGCCTTAGGGTGGCATTTGGGATTGGGCCCCTGACTGCCGTAAAACCACTGCCCATGTTGTTACCTCATAACGCAGAGTGTCTGACTCCTCCTCTTCTCAGACTGCGCTGGTTATTCACTTTCTGGCCTCAGCTTTTTGCAGATGTGTCAAACAGACACCCTCAGATCTCTGCCGTTCAGTCCGACATTAAGCGTTGTTGAATTCAACAACGCAGCCACCGTTTTAAAAGCATGAAAGATGGCTTTCCACTGTGCTGGAAATTACTCCGTCACCGTTGGACGACACCTGCAAAGTTTCCCCTGCAGATTGATTTCAAACTCGCAGCTTGAGTTCCCATCCCCAGAAAAGCTCTGATCATTGTTTTTGTCGGTTCGATTGCAATGTGTTTTCAGGACTTTAGAAAATCTGGTCGAGAGACCACATCCTCTGCAGTCAACATTTTCCATGAAACCACAAAGCATCGTGCTGTAAAATGATACATAGGCAGCTTGAAAAGTGTGGGTGCGGCTTGTACCAACCAATAAAAGCTTCATGCGGCTGAATAGCCTCACTGAACCAGCTCCGTCCAATATCATAATAAAGAAGAAAGTCCTGTACAGGCCCTAAGGTCCACTGACACAGGTGCTTATCCCCAGATACTGTAGTTTGGCATTTTTATTTCCCTTTTTTTGGGGGGGGAAAGCAACCATCTAGGTTGCCTGCCATTCGGGACCAGAGGTGGTTCCGTGGAGCAGTGGATGTGTAGCACCAGCACATGCTCCCAGACGTGGCCTGAGACCTTTTTTTTAGATCACAGATGAGGTGGTTCTGTGGCATAGAATGTGGACTCCCAGCTGATAGGCCGGGGTCTGATTCCAACTGTGCGCTTGTGGCTCCCTGTGTCCTTGGACAAGATTCTGTATCCTCCCAGTCCACCCACCGCTAAACAGATACCAGTCTTGGCTGGGGGACAAACCCTGCGATGGACTGGCATCCTGTCCAGGGGGAGTCGTGGACTCTCTCATCCGCATTATGCTATACGCTATCCGGGCATAAGCACCAGCCCAATGGGCCTCAAGGACTGTACAACACTTACTTATACTTCTTCTGTGCATTTGGTCTTGTGAAATTCAGCAAAAATAGAAAATGTAATCTCACAACAGGTACAAATCACTTTAAAATTTCCCAAATCTGTTAATTTCTCTGAACTAACCCCGAACGATTTCTGTAACAGGCCAGGATCAACTTTTTCACCAAAGTTTTGCAAAAATTGGTTGATTATTTTTTTGAGTAATCATGCTAAAATTCCAAAAAGGAAGCAATTTGGGTGAAATTTAATGTACATTATACCCATATACACCAACCTGGGTCACAGTTCTTACACAACTCTTTGACAACCCCATCTATAAAACACTGGAGCCGCCCCTGACAACATTTGGTCAACATTTGTATTCTGTACATTTGCATCATTAAAAAAAGAACCTTAAGCATTAGTCTTGTCAGCTGTTAAAGTGAATATAACAGTAATTGTTTTGCTCTTCTCTGAACAGTGTAAGCTGCATGCACAATGTTTAGTTTTCACAGAAACATCAAGTCACAGCTCTGACAGATGAGGGGTGGAGGTAACAAAAAGTAAACGATAAAAATGGTGGTGATGAAAATGCACGTGAACTGAAAAATGGAGCGGCAAAAATGGATGTGAAATTAAAAAAAAAAAAAATCAAGTGATTTGATGAATGTAAAGCCCATTTGATTAAAAGAGCGATGCTATAAAATGAAAAATGGAGTGATAAGTGCAGCCTGTCATTCATTATTTACAATGCCCAACTGACATTTATCATTTACAGCAAATGATTTTATTACTTCTGGCCACTGACAAACTGTTCAAGATTTTGGCTCTCAACTTCTAGGACTTGCCTGTTTGTTATGCCCCGCCTCCGCGTTTGGGGAAAGGGGGATATTGTCATCACGATGTCCGTCCGGGCGTCCGGCGTTAACAATTAGAACTCACTAACTTTTTTTCCAAGTTCCCATTGCGTTAGTAACATCACCTAGTGGCCGTCTCCAAGTAACCGCCCGCAGGAAACGGTTGTGGTGCAAACATCAGGGATTGCAACACCCAGTCCTTTCAACGAACCTCAACTTCCCATTGGCCTAGCTTTATGAAATTTGGCAGGCAAATACTTCTGGGTGTATCCTGAACAGAGTTTGAAATTTGGGAAAAAAAACAAAAACAATGAAAAGTTTCCTGGTTTCAGACTTCTGCTATGGTTGCTAGGGAAAAATTCTTTCTTGAGTATCTCAGGAACGACTTATGATAAACACTTGATGTTTGGCTCATATTGGCAAATTGAGGAGGTAAGTGAGAAAATTCATCCTAAAAAAACTTTGATTTTTGCAGAATTTTAGTTGCAATGTCATCGCACATTGACTGGCACAAAAGTCTGCACTGTCTGTGATTATTTTCCCCCTTGGATGGGGAACACATTTTGTAGTGGAAACAGAAAACGTTGAGTCGAGCGGTTCGCTGAGTGGGTACGCTTTTTTAATTATTTTTTTTAATAGGGCATAAGTAATAAAAATTGTTTGCAATGAATGTAGTCTTAATCATTCAGCCCCGCTTTTCTAACTCGGCCTTCAAAAAGAGGGTCTGGACCCACTCATGTTTATCGATTGTGAAACCTGTCTGTGAACACTGGGAGCTCATTGGCTGAGAGCTCCTTCATCATGGCAACAGAGTTATTGCCCATGCATGATGACGTTTGAGGGAAAAATGATTTTGGACGTTGCTAAAGCAAGACACCATCACCAAGTACCAATCAAATGCTTACAGCTTTTGTTGAAGCATTTGTGTCTCAATGACTACGTCACCGTTTCCATAGCGCCCTCAGATGTTCACAATCGAAAGACATGCGTCTACAGCTCCTGTGGAGGAGGTCAGAGTGGGGGCGAGTTTGACTGTAAATGATAAATGTTGGGTATTGTGGATGATGAATGGTAGACAGTATTTTTTTTATTTTACAACTTTTTTACTGCTCAGGTTTTCAATTTACATGGATTTTCATCATTTATCAATTCATTTTTGTTACTTCCACCCATGAGGACCTTTATCTGAAATGATAAATAGCAATTTTGTGGTGATGACAGGAAAAATTTTGGAACATGGTTGTTTATCATGCTGTTTTAATCAAGTCGACATTGAATTAATCAAATCACTTGATCAGCCATTCCCAAACTGAAGAATGCTGCAGCCCACTTTGGAATCTGAAAATCTTCTGTGACCCACCCAAACCTTTAACCACAATTTTGATCAACACATAAACTAAGATGAAGCACCTCTGCCAAGTCCCAATGACAAAATGTTCCATCAATGACGATTCCCCACCAGAGGAAACAATATGTTGCCGTGTTAATGTCACAGGGTGTCACTGGGTCAGATATATTAAGAATAACACACAATTAAAATAAATAAATAAAAAATAAAAATCACATGGCTTGGTGTTATTACTTCTGGTTACATTTAAAAAAAAAATCAAAAAAAAAAAAAAATCTAATATTTGGGGTAATTTTGAACTTTATTACAAAATTGAAGATAAAAGACGTATTTATTTATTAATGACCGCTCACAGCCCACACTTTGGGAATTAGTGCACTTGATAATTTATCACTTCATTTTTTTCTTTCATATGAATTTTCATCACCTGCATTTTTACCATTTAAGTTTTGTTACTTCCACCCATCATATTGACATTACACTTATCCTAGAGGCACATCTGGTACAGCAAAGTGTGCTTGGCTGTGTATTTTAGTTAAATTAATAAATGATGAAACTCATTTTCTCTCTGAACACTGCAAGCCGGAATGTTGATTATTTACTTTCCAAACGTAAGAAACAGATACTAGCGCTAAATCCTATTGGGAGGGTCACAGAATTGGACACTGTTGGGTGCTTCTTTAACTAGGGGGCAAATTACAGGTTCCACAAATGATAAAAATAAGTTTTTCATTATGTTTTAATTCCTGTTGCATAATCAAACGGGATAACAAGGGATTTCAAAACAAACAAAAGCAGTGCACTTTTTGACATTTTTAATTTTTTCGGAAATCTAAACAAACGTGTAACGGAGTTGACCGTAACGGAGGTGATGATTTCAGCTGTTCAGCCTTCTGAACTGCCACATGGTAATTCATTGGATTCAAAGTTATGTTGCATTTATGAGTGATCTACAAGCCATATCTAATCTATATTATATTTATTAAATTTTCTGACAAATAATTTGTCAGAGGGAGGAACAGAGGTGATGGGAAATAAAGCTACTTACTGATTTTTGGTTGTTTTTCTTCAGAAAGTTAAAACGTTTTGACCTTAATCCTGTCCACCATGTTTCTCTCCACCAGATGTAACAAGACATCTGACTGGTTCACTCAGTAACTCAGCTGGCTACCAATAGAGGGCAGCAAAGCCCAAACTTAACGGAATTGACCAAAAATTCTGGGACTAACATTTTGAGCTCACTTATGAAAAATGTAACAACTTTTAGAGCCTGGAACTTTTATAGATAATTTAAACACGACTCAAAGCAAAAACAACAATAATAAGGCAAATGACCCATTATTCTGTCAGAAAACAATAATTATCATCAAAATACCTTTAATTAGGACATTTGAAAATTTTGAAATAATACATTAGTTGTACCTCTTTTGATGCTTATTTTATCATGCGATCAAACTGGTCAAAATAAAATCACTGGTACATAAATGTTTCAAGTGAGATTAAATTGAAATGCAGGTGAAATACATGGACCCTAATTTGCCCCTTAGTTGGAGAATCACCTTGCTGTAGATGCTCCGCACAGTATGTGAAATAGTCACAAATTGGACCTGGACCGCATCAGAATTCTGCCACTGCGCAAGACTTCCAGAAGTGCGGAAAGTCGTGGTCCAGGCGCGGGAGCATTGTTCAAATTTTCCAAACTTTTCATGCATTTCAAGGTGACCTCAATCATTTTAGATAAAAAATAATTTGTTAGGCAGCTGAGACATCATGTTTAGAGTCTTGTTCCGACACACCGCAAGCGAGCGCTCGGCGCCCTTCCGCATAATGGCGGTCACTTTCGGGAGCGCAAAATATTCGCAAACTGCGCGAAACGAAGACGCTCGGATACCGTCGTAGAGGGTGTTAAATTATTAACTCATTCCCGACACTAAATTGGAAGAGCAAAAGCGCCGTTACAGCCTCAACATCGGCTAAACAACTTTTTTTTTTTTTTTGTTGCGCCAATTAGTTAATGAGACAAATAAAGCGGTTACAGCACCCATTAGTTTGGTGTTTTATCGACAAAAACTAGTGCGGTTTCATATTTTACAAGGTGGTTAAACACTTGGCAGGTTTTTGTCACTGTGGTTTACAAAAAAAACAAACAACCCCCAGTGGAGCCTTACCTTCGCCAGGTAAACGTGCCGTGTCAGTCCACGCTGCGCAGGAACGCGCGGCGTGAATTCATGCTGCTGTTTTCCAGCACGCAGCTGCTGTTCGACGTGTTTTCTGTGCAAACGTCAGCAGGTGATGGTGCGATTTCACTGGTTACCTTCCAGGGTGTGTTAATGCTTTACACAAGGATCCTACTTGGCTTTGTTAGCTTTGGCAAACGCCTGCAAAAGTCAAGGCTGAATAATGATTAAAGCTGTTAAAGTGTGCGTGAGGAGTTCACGTACCTTTAGGGAAAAGAGCCTCTGTTTGGCCCCGTGAGATTCAGGAATTTTTTTTTATAATTAAGTGGCTCTAGTTATTTACCAGTATATTACATTAAAGGAATTGAAGCGCCTGGATAATAAAAGTTTAAAAAAAAAAATCTTATGAAGAAAATTAGGGAGTAATGCACTAGGCTAAAAAAAAGTAAGTATTGGTAGTATAAAAATGGGATATTGGCCTGAAGGCCTTGTGTCCCCCGTCACACGGTGGCCGTGCACTGAATATATGGAGTTAGTGCCAGTACCATATGTAGTACTGTCATTTGCAGGTTTTTTTGCTGTGTGACCTTGGAAAGTAGGTCAAGGTCACTCATCATTGAACTCATCCAAGACCTCCATGGCATGCATCTGTGGTACAAATTTGGTGGCCGTGCACTGAATGTATGGAAAGTTATTGAGTATTATTTTCATTTTTTTGCTTTGTGACCTTAAAAAGTACCGTAGGTCAAGGTCACTCATCATTGAACTCCTCCAGGACCTCCATGGGATGCATCTGTGGTACAAATTTGGTGGCCGTGCACTGAATGTATGGAAGGTTATTGCGAGTACTGTTATTTTTGGATTTTTTTTTGCTCTGTGACCTTGGAAAGTAGGTCAAGGTCACTCATCATTGAACTCATCCAAAGCCTCTG
>OMMV01182591.1:0-12385 GCA_900302635.1 Chatrabus melanurus
CAATGAGTGCTGTCAAACACATCCTTTTTATGCTGGCAAAGAGAAACTACCAGTTGTAGTCAATCATGATCATTGATGAGGAGTTAATAGGCCTAGGCCTAGAACTTTCAGCACCACTTATTAAAAGATTTAAGTGAATGTATGTATATATTTGAGCCTGTATGTATAATTTTGACCCTGTGTGGATTAAAGAAGATCCCAAATAAATTCAAACCTGTGCACCAAATTCTTTTTTTTTTTAGAGTCATTAATGATGTATGCTGTACAATCATTCCACCCTGGCAAAAGAACAGTTCAAAGAAATCATTAAAAGCCCAAAATTACCATGACATTCATGCCCATGAGGAGTGTATGTAAACTTCTGTATAATAGGAGCCAACCTTGGCTGGGGAGGTAACCTGTGATGGACTGGCATCCCTTCCAGGGTAGGTCATAGACTCTCATCTGTTTCATGCGACAGAATCTGGGGATATGCACCGGCACATATGGGCCTCAGAGCTTATTTCTCTTATTTCTCTGAAAGACAAAACATGAACATTGCCTATATCACATTATAAATCACCTCTATTATATAATATGCATCCAATTCTAAAGTGATTTTACTCCTTGGTCCAAAGATTTCTGGATGGGTATGGTCCTACCCTGCAACTCTTTGCCCATGTGTATTGCAGCTTTATAGTTTGTTTGTTTGTTTCATTTTAAGGTTTTTTTAAACCAAGCAATGGTTTTCAGTTCACTAATGTTTTGACAGGTGATATAGTGATGCTGATCCCACTATACTGCTATTAAGAAGACCCCCTCATTAATACACCATTGCTTGTCTACACTGAACCAAACAGCCGTAGTGTGTGATTTTATATAGCATGCCAGTGTTCTGATAATAGAAACATGACGTGGACAGTGTTGTCGTCTAGTGTGACGTATAACATGCGTCAGAAATACAAATAACCTGAGCATACAGTAAACACAGACGTCTGGTTTTTCTTAAGAAATTGGATGAAGGTAAGCATTTTCCGGGCCTCGCGGTCACCCCAATTTGCACACATCTTCTCAGCAGCATCTTGGCTCCTGTAAGATAGTCGCTAAATGTTTGTTTCCAAATCCCCTGGGGGTGGGTCTCACATATAATATGTCATCAGAATGTGACACTCCTGTCCCTCCGTGCCAGCTCTGCCTTTTACACAGGCGTTGATTTGGCTCTGTGACTACCTCTACTGGATTAATGGTGGAACAACAATGCCCCCCGCCCCCCTGCTGTGTTTGTACATCTTATACAGAACGCTGGAGTGGAATAATGGCTGTGTAAAAGCTTATAATCGTAATAGCTAGGGAGTTCACTGTGACAGTTTGAAGAATGCGGGCCGAGTCAGGTTGTGGGTGGGTCCAGCCTACTTTTGGACCTGCGTATCAACAAGGCGACACACCAGTCACAAAGCAGCACACACCGCTAGTCACTACTAGTTTCCACCTGACATGGTTGTCATTTTTATGCCCAGCGCCCTCATTATCTAAATCATGACACCTTTTGCACTCATGTAGGTTTGTTTGTCTAAACATTAGGTGTGGTTATGCACAGAGCTGGTGTGTTCATATTGTCTGTCACAAGAAAGTGTTTGCACTTCAGACGACCAAAAACCAGGTCTAAAATCTGTTGCTGTGTATGTCTTCATTAAAAGAGCACAACACTCAGATGCACCTTACATCAGTGGGTTCAGAATGCACGAACGCCATGCTTGCCTGCATGTACCATCACCAATGTATTAGTATGATGGCATATTATAGCCACTGTACAAGAAGCAGAAGAAGTAATTCCTATACAGGTGGTATAGGTGGTGGGAGTCGTGTGCCGCGGGGTGGTTGGGGGCCACCTCTGGGTCGCGTCCATGTGGCTGGAGTCAGTGTGTGCCCAGTATGCACGGCTTGGGGGGGGCGTTGACTCAGATATTTGCTGACGTTTGGCCAATTTTCTCTCCCTTTCACAGCATTCACCAAACGCTGAGGTAAACGCCTAGGTGTGACCGGGCCTTTGGGGGAAGAACATGCTTAATAGGGCAGTGCTTATGATGATAGCAGCAATCAGAGAAATATGCAAAGTTTAACACAAATTAAGTGGTATATTGAGTGAACGTGAGTACAGCCAGTCTGCTCTATGTACATCTGATCCCGTCAGATTGCAGAAGTGAAGCAGAGTAGGTCCTGATTAGTACTTAGCTGGGGGACCACTTGGGAAGACCAGGGGCTGTGTGTGTTTCTCCGTGTAAAATTGGAGTTGCGTCAGGAAGGGAATCCTGTGTAAAATGTGTGCCAAATCCCAATGTAGATCTGCTGCGGTGACCCCGAGCACCTGGGAGCAGCCAAAAGACAACAACATTGAGTGAACATGAGTTACATGAATGTATGTGTGTGTATATGTGTGGGAAAGCTATAAATCTATGCAGAGTATGATAGATGTAATGAGGTATGTGATAACATGAGTCGTGAATGATCATGAGTTGCATCAGTGCTACATAGCCCCAAAACCGCAAGCGTGGCTCCGTGGCTATGTAGGGGGCCTGAAGCCATGGCAACACCACAGGGCACTGAGTGCCCCCCACTTCTGTGGGATGGGACATGTACAGCAACAGGATCAATATCCCGTGCTACCAGGAGGCAATAAGCAGGAGCTCAAGCAGCACAGGTCAAATATGTTCATATACGTTGGCCCAAATGCCTAGGTGCGACTGCGCCTTTACCATCTTTGTTAGCGTCCTTGTTGTTGTTGAAGACAATGTCGTCATTTATCAGTGTCACTGTTACTGTCACTGCCATTGTTTGACTACAGGTGGTCTCCCATCGCCGATTTTTAGCCCCAATTTGCATCCCAATTCCAAAATTGAGAGAATCAAGCTAGATTTATTAAAATAGCAGGCAAAATTTTGTATTTCTGACTATTATATGACTGCTTATAAATGAGTGTAAACGATGATTGCCGAGTATTGCAGGTTGTAAAATATTACCCCTGCTCTGCACAAATTACATCTGACTATTCACTGTTTTGGATCACGATGTAGCCCGACATCACATTTTTTTTTTAAACATGTTAAAAAATTTCCTGAGCCCTCACAATATTCTACAATGGTACTTTTATCACCACTTACAACTGACGTCAGGCCACGATTGGGTATCTGATTATTTTTTGCAGCAATAACGTAGACAGTTTGGCATCACAAATTGACAATAGGAGACCACCCTAATGGTTCTTTTGTGTGTTATCCCCTTAATAACTAAGGGAATAGGGTGCACAATTTACTGGCGCAATGTATTCTTTATGGTATGAACCTGCTGTGACTCATACTGGACTGATATGTAAAGACAAGGGGGGGGGGGGAAAGGAAGTGAGGAAGCTACACTTTTGTTGGATTTGTACCAGAATCACTTCGACATAAAATGTGCTCAGACTCCTTTTGCTCTAGAGAAGGTAAGCTTTCCATAGATACTCATATATTGCCATTTTGTTGAGAAATATTGAATATAAAACATTGGAAATGCTACTTCCAGAGCACTGGGCCCACTCATGGGGCACTCTAGTCTTAAGGGGTTAATTAACAATGACAGTAATAGTTCACTGCTTTCCAAGTTGAACCACTATATAATTAAACTGCTTCACAGCAGGAATGGCTAAGTCACAATGCAAATGATTGCTATTCCATTTAAGTGGAGCAGGTTGATAAGCGATACGTAGAATGGATCAGAAATCTGATCTATATTAGTTTATAAAAGAAATGCGCACTAGATATGTAGCTCATCTACATCAATTCTTCTTTTGCTGGAGCATTGTGTACTTGGACAACAAGATACCAGCTGGCTTGTCTGGCACATACAGCTTCTGAACAGTCACCATGGAGAAACTCACTACTCCTCCTCACTGTGTTACAAAAATCCACACAGCATGCACCGTGCATGAATAATCAAATTTTATCAGTACATTCGAGCACACTTGATCCCAGCGCACCAACCCTTCATTTCATTTTCTAGTTCAGTTTGCTGGAACTATCAATAATTCAACCAGCAACAAGATGGTGGAGAATGATTGGGGTTGTTTGCTCTTTATGGTTGGATGACAGATTTTTTTTTTTTAATTCAGCTTCAGTTTTTGGCTTAATAATGAATGTGTTCTTGTGTATGCACCTTGAGCAGCACACAGGGCACCAGAATCCATCTGTTCGTACACTCAACAAAAATATAAATGTAGCACTTTCATTTTTGCTCCCATTTTTCGTGAGGTGAAATAAAAGATGTCAGACTTCATTTATGCACAGAAAGACTTATTTCTCTTAAATTTTGTTCACAAATTTGCTATAATCTGTTAGTGAGCACTTTACCTTTGCCAAGAAAATCCATTTTCCTGGCGGGTGTGGCATATCAAGATGCTGATTAAACAGCATGATTATTGCACAGATGTCCCTTGGCCTGCTCACAATAAAAGTCTAAACTCAAATGAGCAGTTGATCTTGAATTGCAACAAGTCAATCTTGAACTTGTAAGACATTCCCTTATCTCGGCAGTGATGTTCATGTCTCTGGGTCCTTGACCTTTGACATCAAGAGATGCCTCATGGAGTCTGGACAGAGGTGTTTGGCGGTTCCAATATCTTTGCAGGAGAACAATGGTCCAAGACATTTGGGTCCTGTTGCTTCCTGTCTTAATGCGCAGTTACAGTATGACGTTTACCCTAGCGTGTGGCGAACGCAAGGCAAAGTCGAGAAAATTGGCCAAACGTCAGCAAAACTCACGTTACCAGAGTTTGGTAGCGAACGCAGATGCGTTCAAACACAGACGTTCAAACGCAAACGCAGACGCGTTCAAACGCAGCACAGCATTCCACAACACAGTGCTAGTGGAGGCCAGCAGAGTCGGGCGTTAGCCAGGGCTCCATTAGCGGAACTTTTGCCAACGTGGCAACATGCGGGAGAGGGGTACGACACACCACTGTCCAGTGATTCTGAGCAGGCAGGGCGAAGGAGCACCCAAACGTTAGCCAGCATAGACGATTGCACCAGTAACTTTGGCTAGCAGAGGCGAGCAGATGCTAATGTATGCTAATGGATGCTAACCGAGGCTAAGGGAGGCTAACTTGGTCGTAGCGCAGATTAACTTTCTCTAACGGGCTCCAACGTAGCCAGAGGTACGTCGACAAATGCCGAGGAATTTTAAACATGTTGAAAATTTTTGGTCGCGGTCGACGTTCATCAGCGGAGGACAGTGTGACTGTATCCTTAAATGCGGAGTCACATCTAGATGTTTGGGCCAACGTAGAGGAATGTATTTGCAAATGTCGGTGTTCGCTAGCAGCCGGGAGCCACCGTTGGGCTCCGCTGTCCTCCGCTGATGAATGTTGACCGCGTCCAAAATTTTTTAACATGTTTAAAATTCCTCGGCATTTGTCGACGTACCTCTGACTACGTTTGCAGAAGGTTAGAGAAAGTTAATTTCCGCTACGATCAAGTTAGCCTCTGTTAGCCTCCGTTAGCATCCGCTAGCTGAAGTTACTGGTGCGATCGTCTACACTGGCTAACATTTAGGCGCTGCTTCGCCCTGCCTGTTCAGAATCATTGGACAGTCGTGTGTTGAATCCCTCCCCCGCATGTTGCCACGTTGGCAAAAGTCCTGCTTGTTCTAATGAAGCGCTGGCTAACACCAGCCTCCGCTAGCACCATGTTGTGGAACACCATACTGCATTTGAGGTTCGTTACCAAACTCCGGTAATGTGAGTTTTGCTGATGTTTGGCCAATTTTCTCGACTTTGCCCTGCGTTCACCACATGCTGGGGTAAACGTCATAGTGTGTCTGCGCCTTAACCAGTGACGTAAGGTGACAACTGGATGTCTTTGTTTAATCAGCATCTTGGTAGGCCACACCTAAAAGGTGGAAAGATTATCTTGGCAAAGATGAAGCGTTCACTAATACGGATTTTAACAAACGCGTGAACAAAATTCAAGAGAAATGAAGTGAACCTGTGAGGTAGTTACGGCATGCTACATGTACACTAACATTCCTCATTCACATAATTACCACATACCTCCTACTAAAACACATTGTCTACATGATCCTCTAAAACAATCCCTCTAAATTGGGTGGGCTATTTAAGATGCAAAAATTTCCCAGTCCTCCTCTGCCTGTCAAACGCTGCCTGCTGCCTCACATCACTGCTGCTGCTCAGCCCCGCCTCCACCCCACCATCCACCTGTGGGCTCCGATCAAGGAGAAAATGTGTATCTAATCATCACTCCCTTATATCACTAGCAAGCATGGGAGGGGAGTGATGTGCTTGGAGCCTATCTGACAAACCCAAAACTATGTGCTGCTGTTGCAATAAATATTCTTCTACGTGAGTTGTCTGACTGAAATAAGCCTTTAGTGTGCGCTGAAGAAATCTTAGATCTTTTACTTCAATGCATGAAAAATCGGAACGAAAAGAAAAGTGTTGCATTTGTATTTTTGTTGACTACATTTAGCATTGGGAAATTGTGGGGGGAAAAAACCTTACCATTCATACGTGCATGCACACAAGCATGTGCATGCAAACACATTAGATGCATTTGACTTCAGAAAACTCATGCAAGCACTCTCAATTTTGAACACATGCACAATGTCAGATTCAGGTTACAACCATTTGATTTATCTTACCTTGAGATTGACTGAGTTCTCGTCATTCATTTTTATTGCAGAATATTTGCATGGCTTCACCTCAGAAACCCATGTGTGCCTTGACATTGAGACGTCACCCCAATGATCTCTATTTGGCTAATTAAGCCAATTAACCTACTGAAACAATTGCGCGCAGCCTCTGCACCACCTCGCCAATGCTGCATGAAACCCTGAAGGTACAATGCACAGAGGCGTATGTGTGACTGATCGCATCCCCGATACACCAAAAGGACAAGCACTGTTTCATATCATTAGCATAAACAAATTAGGGCTTCGCTCCCTCGTTAGGCCAAATATGTCTCATTAGTGCCACAGCTGAACAAACCTCCTGATTAGGTCTCACTGCCTCCCTTTGAAGCATCCAGAAGGAGAGTCTATTTTTTTTAATTAAACTCATTTGCATTTACAAATGAGAAGCTAATTAATGAGACTCATATTCTGAGGCTTTTTTAGTTCATGTGGAACAGTTTCTACCTGCGCGCAGAGAAGCAAAGATCTAAAACAGGCCCAGACAGTAACAGAGTGTGATGATGATGTTGAAATTATCTCAAACAAAATAAGTTCACAAGTTTATTGTTATGCCGCAGCCACACTAATGCTGCATACACGTCGACAGTAGAAAAACAGTCACACCATCACATGTCAGCTGTCGTTAAGGCAGAATCATATTTGTTTGTAGTAGTCAGTAGATGATGGTGTGAGATGTGGTAATGTTGCAGTGTTAACAAGACGGACAATAATTTGCTTAAATGAAAGATACAACAGCATTTTCGCGTTAACACAGGAAGCTTTGGCTCTGATCGCTTAAAAAGTCAGCTTTTTGTATGTTGTGTATTATGGGTGTTTTAATGATTCACCGATATGAGTCGGAAATCAGTTTTAAAGTAATAGATATGACTACATCGATACGCAGACTCCTGAATTGATCTTAATGTGCTACAAACAGTCGAAGGCCTGATTTTAACATTATGAGCCGGTTGAGTTAAGCTGTTATACTGCTTGCTACCTTTGCATCTTCAAATTCTCGTAAAAGTTCAAAAGGTCAGCGTTAGGCTCTCGCGAGACTTGTTAAATAACCGTTTTTACTCTTGCGCTACTGCATGTCTGTGTCGCTTCTGGCTGATGCACCGTTGCCTCATAAGAGTACGCCGTCTCTGCTGCACAACGGGCTTGAACCGTAACAAAATGAAGAAGAAAAATGAAGAGTTCAAACACATGGAAATTTATGCTACGCTAACAGGCTAAAAACAGCTGCTTTCTTCTTCTGGGCTTCTTCTATGCTGCACTTTCTGCTACTGTATGTGGTGCTGCCCCCAGTGGTGACCAAAAGGCGAGCAGCGGCAGTGCCAATGTGCTGCAGCACAGTAGTAAAAACCTGAACAACATCCCTGGTCTTTCATGAAATATGTATTTGAAAGTAAGCGCTGATATTTTTTGCTTATTGTAAATTATCATAGAAAATGAATGTCGACATTAAACTAAGAAGTGTATCGGATTGTGTTGAATTGTATCAGATTGTGTCGTATTGTAACCCATATATCCAGATATGTATCAGATCATTTTATAAGGGAGAGAAACACACCCCTGTTATATATGTATATTGTGTGTGTGTGTGTGTGTGTGTGTGTCGTTGACTGTGACAGCAGAAAAAGTAGACATATTTTGAACTTTCAATGACACATACATCACAAATGTGGCTGTCATTCTCATACCCAGAGGTGGTGGAATTTTCTGTAATCTTCTCATTGAAAACAATGGACCATCCAGTTCAATCTGCCGCATACTGCCAACATGTGGATGCAGGATTTGGAAATACAAATTTTATCCACTCCAGTGGAAATGGCATAGCTGGAATGTAGCTATTGCCCTGTCAGTATATCTATATATGCATATCTAATGTTTCAAATGCAATGTTAAATAATTGAATGAACTGGTTAACTGGTTAGCAGGCTGAAGATTTCTGATAAAGACATCAGCAGAATGTACAAGTATAAAAACAAGTAAAATAAATTGAAGAATAAAGTAGGGATGGCAATGCAAAAAAGTACACAAACAAGATACTACAGGATAAACCTAATTAACTGGCAAAGTGCAAGGGCCGTCCCTACTTCTTTACACTTACTCAACTATTGGATATAACTAGCTCACGTAATGCTTACCTAACAGAATAAAATTTCTGATACATGAGGGTTTGACCCTTTAATTAGGCACAGCCTGTACCATCTTGGAATAAAACTGAAAAGGCCGTCCCTATTCATAGACTGCTTGGTTAAAAGTTTATAATGTATATCAGGGGTCACCAACCCTGCTCGTGGAGAACACCTGCCCTGCATGTTTTACACATCTACCAGTTTCAACCACAGGTCATTAGTCAAGTCTGGTGTTTCCTAGCTCTTGATTGGCCGAGCACACCTGACTTAGTTAATTAGCAGTGGGTGGAGCAGAGGGAGTTGGAAAACATGCAGGGCAGATGTTCTCCAGGAGCAGGGTTGGTGACCCCTAATGTACCGTATATTATGTGGTAAAGGAATGTCTGGCGGTCTGCATACAATTACATGTGTAGATATTGGAGTCACTCTGATCTGCTCGTTCATTGATTGAGAGTTGTAAGCGTTATCTTTGTACAGTAAAGCTTGTCTGAAAAGTGTAAAGAAGTAGGGATGACCCTTGCACTTTGCCAGTAAATTAGGATTATTATTTGTAATTCTTTATGGGAAATTTTGGGGTCACCTTTCATCAACGTACTGAAAAACTGAGTGCCAACAAACTGACAGGCAGACATGACCTTTGCCACAATGACAGACCTTGGTAATTGTGGAAACCACCTACATATGTGTGCCAAGTTTGGTGCAAATCAGATTGAAAAAAAATGAAAATTTTGACCTTTGATCCCAATGACCTTGACCCAAAGACTGAACTTTGGCCAATTTAACCTCATCTGGGCAATTCCAGAACCCACTTACATATCTGTTTCCAAGTTTGTTGGACATCGGAGTGAAAAAAAACATAAATTTTGACCTTTGACCCTAATAATCTTGACTTTTGCCTAAACAAACCCTTTAAGGGCAATAATAGGCTTGACCTGGGAGGAGTAGGGGAACAGACAGACAGACAGTCAAATGTTTCTCAAATTGTAGCATGATAATGAATGCGCCTCCGAAGCAAATGATGAAAGTTTATTTTGGTATGCTCACATACACCACAGACCTTGCCAATCCTGGGGAACCCAGCGCATGCAGGACAGAACAGAGAGAAATATGGGCGCCGTCGTACAGGGATATAAAGGTGACATGGCAAATACAGTGTGCATGTGTGTTAATGCGTGTGTATGTGCATGCTTATG
The DNA here is from genome assembly GCA_900302635.1 of Chatrabus melanurus. Lineage (NCBI taxonomy): Eukaryota > Metazoa > Chordata > Actinopteri > Batrachoidiformes > Batrachoididae > Chatrabus > Chatrabus melanurus. The sequence goes on from OMMV01182591.1 coordinate 10,031, forward strand.
TGTGTGTTAGAGGAAGAAGAGCGAGCGAGGGAAAGAGAGGTGTGATATCATCAATTAAATAACCCTCCCACACAGCATCTGGTGCTCTCTCGCAGGCCGTCTGTCTCTTTCCCAACCATTGAATAGAATATTTTCACTTTCCTTTTAACCCATTCTCTCTTTTGGTAGCATAAATCAGCTTGCTTCCAGTTCGTCCTTGTTCGCATTGTTGAGTGTTCTGATCACTGGTTTGCTTGAACTCACTGACAGATGAGAAAAAGACCGCTGAGAGGTAACTAGGGTAACTGGACAGAATGTCAATCACCAACTGCAGACCTGCAGATGAACTGCAGAAGAATAAAAACTTGATTACTTTGTAGATTTACAGCCCAATGCATGATTCCACAAAGCCGGCAAATTTAAATTAGAAAATAATCACAGACATGAAATCATCAGAACAAACAAGCATGCACATAAGAACAAGTTAGAATAACATCACAAAAAAACAACAAATTTAAAAAAACAAATTTGAATAAAATAAAACCATTTACTAACGGTAGAGGACAGAAAATAGATGTGGTTTCGGTTGTGATGTGTGAAACAGAGAACAATTGTGGGCCTAGAATTGAACCATGAGATACCCCATAGTTATTGTTGAAAATTCAGAGGTAGTGTTGTTATAAAAAACAAACAAACAATGCAATCGACCTGACAAGTAAGCTTTCAGCCAGGATCTTCATCAGAGATGCTAAAACTAATTAATTAATTAATTAATTAAATTCTCTACAACAATTTACTGTGATCACCAGTGTCAAAGGCTGCACTAAGGTCTAACAATAATAACACTGATGTGGAATCTGCACCAGCAGCTAGTAACAGAACATTCACAGTTTTAGTGGGTGCCATTTCTGTGGAATGACGGGTCCTAAATTCTTACTGTAATCCTTCAAAGATATCATTTCAAATAAGTAACAAGTTACATAGAGACCACTTTTTCATAAATTTTGGAATAAAATGTCTAATCAGAAAAAGATCTACAGTTTACCAGCAATTTTAATTAACATTTTAAAATTAAACATGAGAAATTGAGACATTAATGCAGAAAAATACAGATCCCACATCTATCCAAAAACAAGTAATATCAAGTCGGGGAGCATGCGCCGGTGCTGCATGTTGCAGCATGCACCACGTCATGGAACTGCCCCAGGTCCTGCATGGCAACCACCCAGGCAGACAACCGGTCCATCCCAGCTTCTTGAAAGTAACTATCTATCTGCTGCAGCCAGATGAAACGTGAGCATCTCCTTGGCCCTCTCCAGCCACTGAGCCACCTGCATCCTGGATCATGGCCATAGAAATGTGCCACATGGCCAAAATGTTATAGCTGATGTTCCCTCACAATGCAAGTGATACTTGTGACCTGAGTTTCCCTAGGTAACCGCTTGTTTGACACAAAGTCATTCCAGCGGTACCCAAGGATCCTCAGAAGAGACCTAGTACCAAAGACATCCAGTTGTCACTTTAGGTCACTGGTTAGCATCCAAGTCGCACAACCATACAGGAAGACAGGAAGCACCAGGACCCTCAGGTCTTGGACCTTCATTCTCTTCCAAAGATATCAGCATCACCAAACAGCTCTGTCTAGTGACCTCATGACTCCTTAAGCTTTTCCCAGGCGGCTCTCAATCTCAAAATCCAAGGACCCAGAAACATGAATGTGTGAGTGAGAATATATGTGTGTGACTCACACATATAGTGTAAGAGTGAGCATGTGCGTAAGTACAGTATATGCAAAGAAGAATGTATGTACTGTATCTCTAAGAAGGCGCATGTACACATTCTCTTATGTTGCTTGTTAAGTCTTAACGTTTGCAACTGTGCTGCATTTGTTTGGTTGTATTTCATAATTACGAGACAGGTTTCCAGCCTTAATGATTCTGCTGTCCTCGCCATCCTACTTCACCTCTCTTGCTGCGTCTATCTTAGCGTCGAAAAGCACCGAGTCATGTGTATCACGGAAAGACTAACGAGATTGAATGATGACCACGAAGAAAGCTGTTATATTAATAGGCAGAATCCATCCAATTATAATTTTGTGTGAACTGAGCCAGCCAAGAAAATGAATTAGCATTTTTTAACGTTGTGTTTTTGATGTTCGATGTCGAGATGAGACAGGAGGAGGGGACACTCTGAAATGAGAAAAAGGAAGGAATTACAGATATGAGATACAGTCTGAATCGAATCAGTCACTCAATCTTCCAAGTCTGAAGCGACGAATGAACTCTTAGGGAGACACAGAGGGTATGGAATTGTGTGTGTGTGTGTGTGTGTGTGTGTGTGTGTGCGTGTGCGTGTGCACAGTAGGGCGGTGCAGCC
>OMMV01182605.1:0-10747 GCA_900302635.1 Chatrabus melanurus
CTTAAGTGGTAACATTTGTGTAAAGGAGATGCATTCAAGTTCGTCATACTTAATACAGACCAGTTCTGTTTACACATTCTAAATAAATCTGGATAAATGTAACATATGAGTGCAAAATACTTATTAGTTTAAGTTCAGTTAACTGAATGGAATTAGTACTATTAACTTAATTCTCTTGTGTTACTTAAACAATATATATCTGAGTTATTTGTAGTCAAATCAAATAATTTTTTATACTGAAGTTGTTTGAGTTATTAAACTTAAATGAATCAATTGCAATCGGTTTCCTCAAACCATTTGAGTTGAACTAACTCATCAGGTTTTACAGTGTGGACGGACACTGAGCCAGACACAAAGCCATTGACGGCTGACATATGTCTAATCATTGCACCCACAAAACCAGATTTATTGATAGACCCTACTTAACCAGGCTGTTCGGGCCATAAAAATATTTTTCCATATCTATAATATTCATATTTCATATGAAACCATCCTCCCTATGAAATACTTACAGGGGTGTAGCCTTTTTGGGTTGATTCCCACTGTTCCCTAGATGTCACCATTGTAGTGTTCTAAGCATTTTGAAAAACCAAATCACTTCCTACATCAAATATTTCATTTAGTGTTTTGAATGTTTAGAGACAGCAAATCATTTTTATGAGGCAGTTCTTTTATATAATTCAATGTTTCAAGCCCAGTGCAAATACATGTACAGGGATGTGATGGCTGGACACAAAACAAGAACATGTGGTGGAAATACTGAATCATTTTCTGAAGCAGTTGTTTCATTTATTGCTTTGAGCGTTATAAAACAGTGACTCATTTTCTGGAGCAGTTGTTTCATTGTTTAGAGGATTTTGAATCACTGAGTCATTTTCTGCTTAAATTGTTTCAGTTAATGCTTTAAGTCTTTAAGTAAAATAGTGAACCATTTTCTAGAACTGTTGTTTCATTAACTGGATCATTTTGAATTGGTGAGTCATTTTCTGCAGAAATTGCTTCATTTAATGCTTTGAATGCTATGAAACAGTGAATTGTTTCCTGGAACAGTTGCTTCTTTAACTGTTTGGAGCATTTTGAATCAGTGAGTCATTTTCAGAAGAAATTGCTTCAGTTATTGCTTTGAGTGTCATAAAATATGAATCATTTTCTGGCGCTGTTGTATCATTGGAGCATTTTGAATCAGTGAGTCTTTTTTTCATGAAATTGCTTCAGTTAATCCTTTGAGTGTCAAACTGTGACTCGTTTTCTGGAACCGTTGTTTCATTAACTGTTTGGAGCATTTTGAATCAGTGACTTGTTTTCTGAAGAACCTGGTTCACTTATTGTCTTGAGCATTTTCAAACAATAAATCATTTTCTGAAGCACTTGTTTCATTTAGGTTTTTTTTATTTTGCCTTTAATTTGATTTATTCTTGGAGGGTTTGCTGACAGCAAACTCTTGTCCAGCTACGCCTCGCACGGTTGCACACTCACACCTGGAAGCTGCTCTCTACATTTGTAACTCAATTCAGGCATGTGTTTTTAAATGTGTCCAAGGAGTAAACCCAATTAAACGTGTTAACAAACAAGTAAAGATCCGCTGCTGCCGGGTCAATAAGGCCAAACTCACACAAAGCATCCAAATGTGAAGCTGTCTGTCTGAGGCAGAGCCACTCAATATCAGAGATATTGATCTGGCCAGAGATCATAAGCAACAGGTCAATAGTCAGTGGGAATCGTGTTGCTGTTTCTCAGTTGAACTCGTGTTTTCCCCTGACAACCCACTGTTCCCAGTCAGTCCACTTATCCGCACAAGCCAATCAGATTTCCATCCTTTGACCTGAGCGCCACAGAGCGGCTGTGTTTTCAGGTCACATATGATGTCACAGGTCACAGTCCCACCCGTTCATCCTGCAGGGATTTTGATTCCGCAAGGTGGTAATGTCATATTTAAAGCTTGAAGGCTGTTAAGAATTGACTGTGTCCTGTAAAAATTAAAGGTGACAAAGGCAGAAAATGAGATTTTTTTTGAATGATTTTTAGTTTTAAGGGGGTCGTGCACAATAGGCTATAAGGTGTGACCAAAAATATTGCAGAGACACTGAGGTGGTGCATCATTTAAAAAAAAAAAAGATCAGGTCTCAAAGAGACTGTCCCTGTGCCTGTCTCTTTAATTGGAAAGAAGCTGGTGCTGGCCACACCCTCTCTCCCACAGATTGTGGGTGTGTCATACAGAGACCTAAAGTCAAAACATCATGTAACTGCCAAAGGTAGCAGAAGGACATTGTGGACACAAAATAAATGTGATTAACAGTGACATTTGATCAAGACTCCTAAAAGACATTGTCTCTGTTCCACATATCTTACCACAACAATTTAACACCTGATTCAAAGTGGAAGAAAGTCAGGAACTTAACTTCAAAATATTTAATTACAAACAAGGTGAGAGAAGTATCTTTTATGATAATTTATCATTTGTACCCCTATAAAGTCTCTCTTTTTTAAAACCAATTTTTAAAAAAAAGAAAAAAAAAAAAGGACATGACAAGAAGATTCAGATCATTTGTTTTGGTTTTGCCCCATTTTAATACCTTTTGGCAAGTAATTCTTTCTCTTCATCTTTGCCCACATCTCTGGCGCATAGATGTTGATAATGCAAAACTGAATTTTTAATTTAAAAAATGACCATATTCTTAAAATTTCCTAAGGATTGCAGCAAAAGGATGCACAAATATCCACAAGTTTCCACTCTACCGACTGAGTGCTTGAAGGGCACTGGTCATTCAGTACACTTTAGTACACTCAAAAGTACACTTTTGTCAAACATTCTACCCTGTGTTATTACTGTTATTACTGTGTTATTATTAAGTGTTATTATTGCAACACAGTAAAATTACTGAAGAGAAAATTGAAATTATGATACCGGTAATTGCATATTCAGAGGATGGTAACTTGTGCATGTTGGTTTATGATATGTGTGTGTTAGCTATCATGGCTAAGTGCTGAACAATGGCAACTGCAACACACAAAATTCCAATGTCTGTTGGGGCATTGAGTACCTTTGGTGGTCATGTAAAGTTCTATGGTCATGTCCTTTTGTGAGTCTGCCCACAGATTGACTAACTGGGTGTATCTCACAGGGATATGGACTTCCATCACATGTGTCACAGAAGTATAAAACAAACTGTCTCTGGCCTAAATGTTGCTAACAGACAGCAGAAGCCTGCTACCAGACCTAGGCTTCTGGAATGAAAGAAACAAACTCACTTCAAGCTACATGTATCTTCAAACGCAGCTGCTCCTAATTTCCATCATGAATGTGATGATGGGATTATTCCCTGCTACAATCCCAGACATGTCCAGCAGATGGCAGACAGGTATCTGGTATATTACATAAGTAAAACAAAGTTGCCTTTTGGGTTGAGCTGATGCATCACAATGCAGCAAATTTTTTTTTTTTTATCAGTTTATCAGTTTATATATACTGTTTTAATTTGTAGAAGTACAAGATGCTAGCATTTATTGGGCATGAGGGCCCATAAATGCTAGCATCAAGAAAATCTTTGCATTCTTATCTTAAATTTCACTTACAACCTCAAATCAGAAAAAGTTGGGACGGTATATAAAAAATGCAATTTAAAAAAAACAAACAAAACACAGTGATTCTTACATTTACTTTGACTTTTATTTCTTTGCAGAAAGTATGAACCCAGGATATTTCATGTTTTTCTGGTCAACTTCATTTCATTTTTTAATACACATCCATTCCTGCATTTCAGGCCTGCAACACATTCCAAAAAAGTTGGGACACTGGCATTGAGGATACCGAGCAAGGAAACGTTTTAGGTGTTATTTTGTCCCATTCTTCCTGCAAACACATCTTAAGGTGTGCAACAGTATGGGGGCTGACCAATACACATTTCCACTGTGGGATGGTCCAACCCAGATGCCTCTGAGCCCAGAGGAGTTGACACCGCTTCCGGACAAGTTTAACATAAGGCTTCTTTTTTTCACAGTAAAATTTTAAGTGGCATTTGTGAATGTAACTCCATATTGCAGTGCTTGACAAAGGTTTCCCAAAGTAATCCCTTGCCCATGTGGTTATATCAGGTATTGATGAATGACGGTTCTTGATGCGGTACCATCTGAGGGATTCAGTTTAGGCTTGCACCCTTTGCTCTTTACACACTGAAATTCCTCCAGATTCCTCGAATCATTTAATGATATTATGCACTGCAGAGAGAGAAATATGCAAATCCCTTCCAATCTTTCTTTGACAAAAATTGTTTTTAATCATTTCAATAACTTTCTCACGCATGTGTTTACAAACTGGAGATCCTCTGCCCATCTTTGCTCCTCAAAGACTCAGCCTTTTGTGGATACTGCTTATGTACCAAATCATGATTACAGTCACCTGTTGACATCACCTGTTTGCAATAACATCATTTCATTTTTTCCCCCACATTACTATCCCGAAATTGCCCCGGCACAACTTTTTTTGGCATGTGTTGCAGGCCTGAAATGCAACAATGGATGTATATTAACAAATGGAATGAAGCTGAGCACACAAAACATGAAATATCTTGGGTTTATACTGTCTGCAATGAAATAGAAATCAAAATACTAAATGTAAGAATCACTGCGGGTTTTTTTTTAAAATTTTTATGTTCCATACCATCCCTACTTTTTCTAATTTGGGGTTGTACTTTTTTTTCCATACAGTGGGCTTGTATGGGCATACCACATTAAATTCAGCAAATGCTCATACCTTAAGATAAATGTGTAAATGACCTCTGTAAACATCATGAATGCCACCTGTTTGTAAATTGCCACACATTCATAAGGATTGTGAATTAGTATAATTAACTGCCCAATACCATAAAAGGTCTTGTGCCCTACTCCGAATGTCAGCGGGGTCCAGTCAGGAACATGGCATAAAAAACTAAGAAAAGGAACTTTGAGAGTTCAGAGATTGACATCCTGCGAGAATAATGAGTGTCATTAATGCTGTGTAACCCGAGGCTCTTATCGTCACTAAATTAAAGACTAAATGGTTCAATATGAAAAAGACTTCCATAAAAGTCTTACCACAGCAAAGCGATCCTTGACTGATTCTCCAAGGTGCTTGGGCCAATTTCCACTAAACTTGCTGAGTGCATGTAGGTTGACCCCAGAATTGCCCTTAACCCTTTCAGTACTAATGGGACATGTGTCCCAAATTTTTTTCCATGTACTGTATTCAGTATTGAAAGGGTTAAGGGGTGGGTTTTTGGTAAAGGTCAAGGTCGTTGGGTCAAAAGTTAACTTCATGATTTTTCACTTCCATGTCCACCAAACTTGGCACGCATATTTAGGTGGGTTCTGGAATTAGTCAACATCAAATTCAACCAAGGTCAATTAGTGAGGTCAGAGTCATTGGGGTCAAATGTCAAAATTGAACTTTTTCCACTCCGATTTGCACCAAATTTGGCACACATATGGAGGTGGGTTCCAGAATTGCCCAGATGTCAAATTTGCCAAAGGTCAACCATTGGGGTCAAAGGTCAAAATGTACATTTTTTTTCCCACTCAGATTTGCATCAAACTTAGCACACATATGTAGGTGGGTTCTGGAAATTGCCCAGGCAAGGTCAAACTTGCCAAAGGTCATGTTTGCCTTTCTGTTTGTTGGTCTGCTCCTCCCAACCTTATTTGGACCAAATGTAGCACACATTTAGGTGGATTCCAGAATTGCCCTGGCAAGGTCAGCCAGAGGTCATTGGGGTCAAATGTCAGATTGCCATTGTCTTCACGCCCACAGGTAGTATTACCCAGTATGTGAAAACTGGTGAACGTGGGAAGTTCTCTTAATTCACTCGCCAATGGTTTATGCACAAGGCTCGCTGCTTGTGAGTTATCATGTTGACAAACTGGAGGGGATGGACTCATTTACGTATTCATTCACTCACTGCATTTTACGGGGTACATGTCTAGGTTTTGGAAAAGTTGAGGAATATCAGGAGAATTTTTGACATACTGTACAGTCACAGAAGTGTGAGAAGCTGAGGATGTTTAAAATGAAACCATATATAACTGTAAAAGGAAGATTAAAAACAGAATTTGCACAAGATGAGTCCTTTACAGACTGGAGTACCAGGAGCTGATTAGAAGCTGGCGGTGACATTTGCAAATGTCTGTTCAGTTTTCATGCACATTCTAATTGTCAATGCGTGTGTCCTCTGTGGGTGACAGGTGAGAGCCAGCGCCATCGCTCAGGACGCTGATCAGAATTACGACTACGCCTCCAACAGTGTGATCCTGCATTTGGACGTTGGCGATGAGGTGTGTGTGCAGCTGGATGGAGGGAAGGTCCATGGAGGAAACACAAACAAGTACAGCACCTTCTCTGGCTTCCTCATCTACCCAGACTGAATCGAATCCTACTCACAGAGGATGGAGCAATTAGAGGACAGCACACACACACACAAATGCATATTACACATGTGTATGCAAAACACATACATGCACACGCACAAAGCTCAGACATCCTGAGATTATAACAGACTGCAAACATTTGGATCAAGCGAAAATCAGCGATTTCTGTGATATTGAGCCAAATATCATGAGCAACTGCATTTATTGGAGCCTTTTGTGTGCAAATATGAATTTCAGAATATGTACAGCCTTGGTGCACATAATTACAATTTGTGGTTCTGAAATATCAGTGTGTTCCATATTAAGTGTGAGACAAGAATATAACCAATACCCTCAGTCTGTTTTTAATGCCATAACGGTGTTGAGGGTGCCATTATTCACAAACTAAAAGGCACGTGGATAGTCAGATACACAAGTATTTGGACAGTGAAACTTTTGAAATTTTGCCTGTGTACACCATCACAATGGAATTAAAACAATACACACAAGCCTATAGGTCCTTCAGTGTAATCATGGGTGTCTTGGTGGCTTCCCTCACTTGTCTCTTTCTTGCACGGTCACTCAGTTTTTGACAACTTTGAGAACATGAATAATTAGACAAACTAAAAAGGATTATTGTTAATACAAATCATCACTTTTCCACTCTTTTTATTTTTATTTTTTTAAACAAGTCAGGGGATGGAAACATGAACACTTCCAAGTCACGGAATGCATCTTGGACTTTAATTCTATCAATCATTATGAAATAAATATGGTATGGTACTGCATGGTAAATCTGAGTGAGCAGTGCTAAAATACTCAGTGACCATGCAAGAAGCGCAAAGGAAGCCACCAAGACAACTCTGAAAAAGTTATAGGCTTCTGTGGCTGCGATTGGAGAAACCATGCATAGTGCAACCTTTGACTGTTGCATTACCAGTCCACTTCATGGTGGAGTGGAAAAAAGAAGGATTTTCTTAATAAGATGTGAAATTTCAGCTACAGTTTGCCAGAAGACACACGGGAGATTAGAGCCTAGATTTGATGTTTTCTTGTGTGAAAAATCCTTCTCTGTGCCACTCCACCATGAAGCTATATAACTGCTGAAGCAACAGGCAAAACTATGCAGTTTCTCCAGTATATATTCACAAAAGCCTCTAACTCTTTCAGAGTTGTCATGGGTGTCTTGGTGGCTTCCCTCACTAGCCTCCTTCTTGCAGAGCCACTCAGTTTTTGAGAACTTCCTACTCCGGGGAGATTTAACAAACACTACCATCCTGTTTATATTTCTTAGTGATTGATGTAAATTAAGTTCAAGACGTATTCAATGACTTGGAAATATTCATGTATCCGTGCTCAATTTGTGCAGTTACCTATGGGCTCTGAAAATAGAGTGTCTACAAATTGCTGTAATGGCAAAATGGTTAATGTGATGTTTTTGTTTAACCCCTTGAATTAAAGCTGAAAGTCAACACTATGAGCACATCTTAATCAGTTCATCTCCTTTGTGGTGGTGGACAGAGACAACATAAAAAAAAGCGGTTTTTTAAAAACTGTCCAAATACTTATGAATCTGATTGTACTCTCCGTTCCAGTGACCTCTGATCAAATGCTTGAAGGTATCTTTTGCCAAATAATTCTTCCTCTGCTTCTAACTGCTGGGATGAATTAAACTTGTGAAGACTGACTGACCCTGCACTGGGACTGTACCAATTAAAATGCCATCTGACTAAACAGATGTTCGACCCTCCTTTCCTGTACACACCACGACACAGGACTGCAAAATAAAGCGCAGTAAGAGCGGGGATGGTATGATGCTTTCCACTGTTCTCCCTGCGGGTGTGGGTGGTTGCTGTCCAAACACACGCAGGTTGCCCGGTGACTCTAAGCTGCCTGTAGCTGTGGATGTGTGTCCATGTGCATTAGCCCTGTGATGGACAGGTGACATGTCCAGGATTCGTCCGGTTTCTCGCCCAAATAAGGCCCAGGATATACAGCAGGCAAAGATAAAGCATGGATATTACACGTCACATAACACGTGTGATGAAGCCAAGTGCATTATTGACTGTGTGCGTGTACCAACATGAGTGCATATGTAAACAATGTAAAAATAGAAAATAAATGTTCAACACTACCGGCACAGTGCGATTAAACTGCTGTATTTATTTAAGTTATTCTTTTTGAGAACCCCTGTTAAACGGTCGTACTTAAACAGTGTAATCATGGGATGGCCTGTCTGATATAAACTGAGTAGATGGTTGTCATTAAAAAACACTATTAAGACGGTCTCTGTTTTTAATGTTTGGATGGTGAAACACAGGGCTACGTAAACACAAATATGATCTGGATTATGTGCCCCTACATCACATCAGCGGTGGGCACAGTTCAGCTAATCAACCAATTCATAAAGCTAACTCTTTCGTTTCTTTCTTGCATTCCAGCTAACTTTGAAAATCATTCGCGGTCCAAATAGTTTCCATCAAGTTTAGTTCCGCTAATTTTAAGTCAGCAAATCTTTTTCTGAATAAAGTTTAAAAGGCATAAACATTTATAATCATACATTTGTTCCTGTTGGAGTCCGTCCACTTATCCAAAAAGCAGCATCACCTAATGGCAAGCAGCATCGCCTGGAGACGGAGGAGCAGGAGGTCAAGCCAGAAGAAATGCATTATGTTGAATTGAAACCGTTTAATTTCATTTGTTGTTTAGTTATGTACATCTTGATCATCATCTGATCTTGGCATGCTAAACCATGTTTACACTTCAGTATATTAAAATTTCAGCCGTTTAGGTCCGTTTTTCAGGGTTTTAGAGCCAAGAAAGCAAGCCAAAATTAAATGACATAAAAGTTAGGAGTTACATGCAGCTTTAGCTAAATATTTTTAACTGAAACTAACATTTAAGTTAGCTGTGCCCACCACTGCAGCACATGCCTAGATGGACCAACACCTGACAAAGCATACAGGGACTACCTGCTATAAACAATACCGATACTGACCGAGGCTTTTAACACAACCAGGAGATCAACAACACAGCCAATTCATGCATTTAAAAAAATATTGTTGGTTCAGTGCTCAATGAGGTTTGCTATCATTATTGGGACCAGTTTGCAATTATTGTTGCTAAGAACAGTAAAATAAATAAAGGGAACTGGTGCAATTTTGCTCAAACAATTGTGCATTTCAATCAGCACAATTTCATCAAGTCTGCTCACATTTAACACGAAACGTTCAATGCAGTGAAACAATCACTGCAAGGGTACCCAGACTGTTTTTGATAGTCGTGCAAGAAAATTTGAATTATTAGTCAATTATTCGGATACTGGCTAGTTGTAGTCGACCATTACGACCAAACCTTCGCAGGAGAACAAGCGTCCAAGTCTTCAGGGGTCCTGATGCTTCCCATCTTACTGTATGGTTGTGAACAGTGGACTGCAACCACTGCACTAAGACGATGACTAGATGTCTTTGTTACCAGGTCTCTTCAGAGGATCCTTGACTACTGCTGGAACGACTGTGGCTACATAATACAAACTATAGAGCTATTTTATTGGTTGTACTTTGTAAATCATTCGACACGTCCAGTTCATTATCACATGTAATGGAGTAACGTGATATAGTTTATACTTAAATCTTACAAAATGCAGCTGTAAGAACAATATTCCAATCTACTTTTTTGACCAATTTCAGCATTTTGTTCCATGTTTTCAATGTAACCACTTTGTAGATCTGAAATAAAGTGGGGAGACATAGCGATCACCTCCGTGTTAAACAGGGTAACTTGAATGCAGCCTGGAGTATTAGTAAAAGGAGAAGTATCTAATTAAAGAGTGCAGCTGATGGCATTTTGGACTTTTAAGGATTTGGCGAATCGGTTGATTCTGTGCAGAGGAAGAGGGCTGTCGACGCACGTGTAGACGTGCTATGCCTGGACCCAGCCCCTGGCAGATTCCAGTTGAAAGTTAATTGGACGGGGAGAGGTCTGAAACAGGCTGTGGTGAGGCCCATTAGTGATTCCCCTGTCGAATGCAGAGCCACGAGGATCACAGACTCACAAATAGGAGGATTAAAATAATCAATAGCCTTGACTCCCATCGACCACACACATACACATTCTGCGTAATTAGTCGACAACCTATTCAGCAGTGGACTACGCAACCGGCCCGAACCTCACACCACACAAGCTGCACACTCCCAATAGCTGAGGTGCCTAATGAGGGGAAATAGTTGTGGCTGTTTGTGAGAAAAATGAAAAGGTCAGGGAGCGACCAAACACCTGCTCATATCCTAGCACTTTGCTTGCAAACATTTTCAATGAAAATTTTAAGGATAGCCCAAAATTTAAAAAAAAAAAAAAAAAATTTAAAGATCAA
>OMMV01182621.1:0-11108 GCA_900302635.1 Chatrabus melanurus
TAAGAAGCTCGTGAAGACTCCTTTTCCGAGAGTACTTCCCTTCATAACTATCTAACCTCCACTCACCCACACTGTCCTGTAACCTGGTTATACTAACACTCTACACCTCGCTTACTCTGTTTTCCTGCATTTCTGTAAACTTGTTTATGTCCTCTTCTGTAAGTCGCTTTGGATAAAAGCGTCTGCCAAGTGCAATGTAATGTAATAATGTAATGAGTATCAGGGGTGACATTTATGGTTGTGATCACCTAAATTTGTCCCCACCACTGTTTTCATTTTAATTGCACACATACGTTGTGGAGTCGGAGCGCACAGTTTGTCTCGCTGAAGCCAAAATGCAATTAAAAAGGAAATGTGCGTGCACAAGCTGAGAGCAGATGTCACGTGCAATGTTTTCTGCAGTTTGACTCTCGGCACATCAGCAGTGCAACAAAGTTCGGCCAATAACACAACGCGCATTCCTGTTTCAATTATTCAGACACAAGTACAAAGTGCAGCATATCGTTCCGCCAAGTGCAACCAGTGTGCACATGTGTATGCATTGAGATGTGCAGCACATAAATGTTTTACCTCGCTAGAGTGTTAATAGTCTAAACCAGAGTCAGTCACACTTACACAGGTGGCAGAAGCTGGGGGCCAGGTTTTAGAACTTTCATGAGACAGCTGCAAGACAGTCCATATCTAGGGTTGAAAAAGTAACTTGTACTTTGAGTAATTTGTTAAGTTGGTGCTGTTTTTTTACTTCTACTTAAGTAGTTTTCTCAAATATGAATTTTTACTTTTACTTGAGTCATTTTTATGGTCGTAATTGTACTTTTACTTGAGTATAGATTTTTAGTATCCTACCCACCACTGATTCTAAGTTCCAGATCCTAATTTGGAACTGTTTACCACATTTTGGTTTAAAAAAAATCCAGACAGTAGTTTCCTGTTTGTAATAAGTTCAGCTGTATCTCTCCAGGTACAGTATGTAAATTACATAAACAAATCTTGACTTTCTTCATGTGGATATGGTAAAATCCTGCCATTTTGTGGAAGGTTGAGGGTTACACAGGATTACCACCAACTGAACAGAAAAACAAGTCACGTAGTTTTGCTTTCACACTTAAATGATTTAAGCATACAGTAAAAACCCATTATAAAGGAAAGCTGAGTGCATGTTTCAGTAGAGGAAGATCTGAGAGTTTGTTTCCACAAGAACGAAGGCAGGAGGGCAGTTAGTTTTTAAAAATACAGTAGTGAGAAGGAAAATCATCAAAAACAAGAGACATGAGTAAATAAGAGACATGAGTAAACTCGGACACCCAGTGCGAACATGAGTTTGCCACCTGACATAGGACAGTTGGATTTTTTTTTTAGCCATTCCCCACTTAACCATGAAGCTGGGACCGGTGAAAAGTTGAACTATGAACTACAAGAGATATTCAGTAACATGAAAATGTTATTGTTTCCATCTCCTGACTGATGATTTAGACGTGTTATATTACAGAAGATGCATACTGTATTTTCCAGACTATTAGTCGCTTTTTTTTAAACTTGTTTCACAGGTCCTTTGACTTATATTTCAAAGTGACCTACATATGAAAAAATACAGCATTGTCATCTACGGCCTCAAGATGGCACTGTCTGCATGCGTGACAGGCTACTCCTGTATGCTGATCTAAAAGAGGTACTGTGATTCACACTCGGGAGCAGAAGGTGGCAGTAATGCACTATTAAGGTGGAAGCCAACTGCTGTAAAAGAAAATGAAGAATGAGTGAGAAGGATGTGCTGGGTCTTAGAGAATGAGTGAAAGTAATAAATCATGTTCTCAAACTGAAAGAGCACGCTCTTGAATAAAGAGAGGGAATAACGTAACCTTCATCCTTCTCGGCACTACACTTGTTTTCATTGTGTGGGAGAGCCAGAACAGCAACGAGGAGGATGGCTAGGCTAAGGTAAGGGTCACTATTATATTTTAAAAATTCATAGGAGTTTAAAATCTTTAATTGCATTTAGTAGGTAAATGTGCACATTTAGCATCAAACAGACATTTTCATCTGTTCAGTGGTGACAACAAGCAGTTTACTCTTGAGTTCTTTGTACCCCATACAATAACATTAATTACCCTGATTCTCTTTGCTACCGCAGTGTTTGTGTTATAAATAAATAAATAATGCAGCGATTGAATTCATTTTGCTTCTTGTTGCATGAAGCGGTAGCACCACGTTTTAAAAATAAATGTGACTTACAGACCGGTGCGACTTGTGTATGCATATATTTTTTTCATGATGCATTTTTGGATAGATGCGACTTATACTTGGGTGCGACATATAGTCTGGAAAATACGGTACTTGTACTGACTTTTGTTGCATTGAGTTTTAACTTTTGGACCTGTATTTTCAGTGTTGTTTTTCCAAACTGTTTGTGTTTAATTCGTCATTCTAAAGTATTTGTTTTTATTTGTTCTTAAGAGGCAGCACTCTACTTATCAACTTAGAAATAAGGCAATTATTGACAGGTGATACAATTTTGAAACATTTGACATTTAAGTGATATTGTACAGGGCCCTTCTCACTTTTGTTGTGTGCTATATTTAAGCAGTTATCAACTCAGTGATTTTACTGTTTTGCTAAGAATATAGCGCAAGACATTTTTAGCCTGAAAACACAAACTGAGCAATTTTTTAAGTGCTTGCTCAGTGGTTTTGAAGTTAGGAAGGGAGGGAGACTGAGGCAGCTAGCAGTGAAGGAGACGTTACAGATGGAGGAGAGAGGAGGAAGAGTGAGAGACGGCGGCCAGAATGAGGGGCAAAGATGTGATAAAGCAAAAGACACAAATAGCTAAAGGACTCTGAGATGTGTCCCACAGGAGCGGGGCTGATGTAATATTTAGAGGTACAAGGGGCAGCGGTGTCACCTCCACTAGCTTTTAGACCTCTCTGAATAGCAGTCAAGCACCGCCAAGTCCCATGGTGCAAAATTCTGCACACAAGTGAAGTGACATGAAGCAAAAGCAAAGCAGAGGTAATAGACTATTTATGAGAATATGCGGCCCCTTATCTAGCTGACTGTGTACATCCCCAGCAGCCACCTGTTGACCAGCTTCTGTCAAGCTCAGCACTGTTCCAAACTTCCTCGGCTACAGCTGCATCGCTGCAGATTTGTAAATTCAACTTGCACTACATAATCCATTTTTCTGCATGACTTCTTTATGCCTATCTTGAGTAGTGAGCAGTAATTGGCTCTGTGCACAACTTCCTCTTTTGTACTGTCGGACTGAATTTGTTTGCCGGATCTGCGCTCCTGCAGCAGCTCTCTCAGGAAGACAAAACTGGTAAAACTGATAATGGAGGAAAGCTTGAGGTTACCTGTGCCTGTATGATTTCACTGCAGACTGGTGTCATGGTGACATTGTAAATCCTTACTAATGTTCATATTAGTGAGAATCATATTCCAAGAATAAAGGAATTGAGACTTGATAACAGTGAGAAAGTCAATAGATAGGGATACATGTTGGGGTACCAAAAGATGCAATCTCACCTAGATGTTTGGGCCAACGTAGACTAACGTATTTGCAAATGTCGGTGTCCATTGGCCTCCGCCAGTCTAAGCTGATGAACGTCGACCGCATCCAAAAATTTTCAAAATATTTAAAATTTCTCTGCGTTTGCCGACGTACCTTCGGCAACGTTGGAGACCGTTAGAGAAAGTTAATCTCCACCATGACCAAGTTGCATACACTAGTCTCCGCTAGCCTAAGTTAGTGGTGCGATCGTCTATGCTGGCTAACGTTTGGGTGCTGCTTCGCCCTGCCTGCTCAGAATCACTGGACAGCGGTGTGTCGAACCCCTCTCCCTCATGTTGCCACGTTGGCAAAAGTCCCGCTTGTTCTAATGGCACGCTTGCTAACGCCCGCCTCCGCTAGCACCATGTTGTGGAATGCCAGGTTGCATTAGAGGTTCGCTACCGTTCGCTACCGTAACGTGATTTTTGCTATCGTTTAGCCAATTTTCTCGACTTTGCCCTGCGTTCACCAAACGCTGGGGTAAACGTTATTGTGAGATTGTGCCTTAAGCAACAATATTGCAGGTACTGAGTGTAATTATGAGTGATGAAAGTTTTCTGGAAATTTCTGGTTGTGGGCCAAACTGCCATTTATGCTGGACCATGTTACTTTGACGTGGTGTGTTTATTTATTCACAGTGTTTTATTAAACGATATGCCAGTCGGCATCATCTGTGGTTAGCGTCTTCCTCAGTTAGGGTCACTTGCAATCAGCGTCAACAATGGTTTCTATACGAACCACGCTAATTGTGGATGACACTAATTGTGCTTGACACTAACCATAGATTATGCTACTGTAAGTGTGGGTGATGCTATTTGATGATTTTTTTTCTTAATATGACCCATCATTCCTCAAAATTACACAAACCTGTTCAGGTTGTTCTCACAAAACATTTGTAGTAAAAAGTGTGAAAAGTAATGTCCAAAAAATCGTACATATCCCACATATTGGTGACCCGGGAGGCTGTGATGACATCACGAAAACAAGATGGCGAAATTTCAGATGGGAAAAAAAATGGGAAATTTGTCTTTTTATTCATGTTATTCTAACTCTAACGTGTGTTTCTGAACGCTAAATGTGCATGTGTGTGGTAATTCGTAGGAATATGCATGAAATATCATGCTTAACTTTCCATATGATATCATACGAAATGCATCATGAGAATACACTGACCTGTTAATCCTGTCATGTCTGGAAAACCTTCATCCCCTGTGATACCATTTGCCACAATAAGGCATTGTATTTTTTAAATGTTGTTGAGAGCAACAGGAAAATCTTTTGTTTACAACTTGCTACCAGTTGCTCTTCACTTGTAAAACCCAACATCTCCGCCATCCAATTGACATCAGATCCACCAGTCTATAGGCACTAGTATGTTACCAACCATCATGCATCCTGCATTAGAGTGAATGATTTCTGGTCTTGTATGTCTGACAATATGTGAAGGTGTCAGGTCTGGCATCATGTGCTAGCGCTTGTGCATTGCTGCATCCTTCACACAACAAAACTGCCTTTGGTCCTGGATGGCAACCACTCAGGCAAACAACCAGTTCATCGCCACCTCTCAAAAGTAACCATCTGTCTGCCACAGCCAGGTGAAATGTGGGCGTCCCCTTGACCTTCTCCAGCTGCTGGGGTACTTAACAATGAGGCGTCCTAGATCATGCTCAGAAAAACACACCACATGGTCAAAATGTCATAGCTGAGGTTCCATCACAAAGCAAGTGACACTCTTCATCTGAGTCTTCCTAAGTATGCATTCGTGTGACACAAAGTCATTCCAAGGATCCTTCAAAGAGACCAAGTTCCAAAGACATCCAGTCTTCACCTTAGGTCACTGGTCAGTGTCCAAGTGTCACAACCATACAGTCACGCAGACAGGATGCATGAGGACCCTAAAGATGTGGACCTCCATTCCATTGCAAACATATCGACATCACCAAACACTTCTGTCCAGCGAACTCATAAGTCCACAAGTTCTTCCCAGGCGTCTCTCAAAGGCAGAGGACCCAGTGACATGAATGTCACTGCTGAGATGAATGAATGTCTTTACATGTTTGACACTTTCACCACATACAGATACACTTCTGATGATTGACTCCAAAGTGAAGGGTGCATGAAGAGGTCATGTGGCTGCACATCAAGACCCATATGCACTTAGCCAAATCATTTTTGAGGGTTGGGCTTAGAACCAGTAGTTAATGTTGTGGCAGCTCATGACACAGAAAAGCCATTTGAAAGAACAGTGCACATTACAGATTAAACGTTTTTCTGTATGGCTTTGCCTTTTTTTTGTTGCTATTTTTAACTTTGAACAATTATGTCTTTTGAAGTACTAACAGCCTGCTAAACCTCCAGCTACTATATGTC
This sequence comes from Chatrabus melanurus, assembly GCA_900302635.1. Taxonomy (NCBI): domain Eukaryota; kingdom Metazoa; phylum Chordata; class Actinopteri; order Batrachoidiformes; family Batrachoididae; genus Chatrabus; species Chatrabus melanurus. The sequence continues at coordinate 5,918 of OMMV01182621.1, forward strand.
ATAACTCATCTCTAATGAGAGAAAGAAGCTAGCACTTTTGTCTTGTTCACACTGCTATTCCAAATCAGATTTTTAGCATATCCTGATTGTATGTAGCTTGATTTTTGGCAGTGCGGACAGCAAAAAAACCACATGAGATCCGATTTTTCCAAAGCTGATTCAAACCACATACAGAGGTGGTTTCAAATGCGATTCTGATCGGATATTTACAGATCCGTCTGTCTGAACACCTCGTCACTCAAATGGGATTTCAGTGTCCTCTGCGAGTGACGCACAGGATGCACAACTCACCGCAGTTTCCTCTCACTCACGCTGTGTCACTGGAGGACACTGTGTCTCCATTTTCTGTCTGTCACTCGCAGCGCGAGTCCTTTGACGCACGCCCCGCTTCACTACACTAAAGGCGGCACAACTCAGCACTCTCCTCTGTTTTCTGTCGCTTCCTTGCCATTAGAATAAAGTTTGCCTCGCGGCTCCACATTACCATTTGAGACAGAAAAAGGCACAGCTCGCTGTAGCCCTTTTTATTCATTTGTTTTTCCTGGGCTTAGCCTGTTACCATAGAAATCAATGTGGATAAGCCTGTCAATGTGGACACACGCAGATGGGATTTATCACTTGCAATATATAATGTGGACAGTCAGTCAGTGAGATCAGATTTGAATCAGATATGCAATAAATCCGATTTGAACTGGCACTGTGAACAAAGCCTTTGAGGAGGTCAAGTCCTCAAAGTAGTCCGACCAACAATTTCCTATTTCTCAATTGATCAAAGATGGTTTTGGAGAGAAGTGAAAAATATTTTGTCATTTATATCTGTTCTTGCAGTGACAGTGAACAAATGAAAATGAAATAGACATTTATTTTGCAGTCTCTTGCCAACTTATAAAACTCTACTTGTTTATTTCCTCCTCCATTATATTCAGCCCACAGACCTTGTGCATATTGCCTTTGTCTGTTGGAGGCATTTGTTTAATATCAGTTGACAAAAATCATTATATTCATTTCCCAGCATGTTCTGCTTATGGTCAAAACTGGCTGAATTTGTTTATAGGAAATCTGGTCCAGCAATGGAGGTGTGGGTAGAGGTACTACCTTTCCTCCGTAGTTCACATTGGAGTGGTATCGGTCTCTGTGCTTCTTTGTGCTCAACACGCCTCGCCCACTTTCACACTGTCCATTCAAACACAGCTGATATAGTCCCATGCTAATCCTCATTTTACTTGGAAATGCATCAGCTTGGAGAAGTTGGAGATGTGTAAGCGTAAATGTGTTAGTATGTAATAATAGCACTTGAGGGCTTACTCTTCTGAAACCTGAAGATTTGATTCAATTACGATTCACCAATCAGTGATTCAATGGCACAATTCTCAATGCGTAGGTATTGTATCCTCATTTTTCTGGATCATCCATCCATGTGACACAGTGCTTTGATGTGTAGAAAAAAAAATTTTTTAAGTCAAGGTCACAGGACAAGATCAAAATTTTGGTCCACTGCTTATATTTTGGGGATATTTGGAATGGCTTTTTTCAAGGAGCTGGTAAATACACCTGTTGCTACTCTGAAAAATTAATGTGAAGTTCTATATCACCTTTCTATTTGTTACATAACCGTTGACCTTTGGTAACTTTGAAAGGTCAAACTAATTTCGAATATCTCTTTCAATGAATTGGTTACAAATATACCAATGGTGACTAGGTAACACTAATGCGACGTCATATAACAACTTACATTTTGTCACATGACCTTTGACCTTGGGTGACCTTTAAAGGTCAAACTCAAGGGCATGGCTGTTCAATAGTTTCGAGCTAATATGATGGAAAGGTTGTGTGTTAGGAATTGATAAAGTGGTTCATTTTTGGACAAAATTGATTAAATGTCAAGAACAAACAGAACCATATATTATGGTATGGTACTGAATCACAAAGAATGTACATGATTCAAATATGTAAAGTGCAGGTGTTGCACTCTCTGAGTGCCCATTCTAGTTGTCATTATTTTCCAAGAGTGTTCCAGCTAGTGAAGTGACTGTGGTGGAGTGTGTGTGAAATTATGTTTCCGTTTGGGGAAAAAAAAAAATTCGACCGCATCTTAAGGAAATGCAAAACACTGGTGGATTAATGGTTTACAAGGAGTTTTATCATTTGAGAAGCGGAGTTCTGAAGATAAATGTGCTCTCTCTTTCCACATCTTGCTGCAGTCAGACCCAGCACACGTTCAGCTGAACCTGTTCACACGATTTTAAAGTCAGAGTAACGCATCTGTCATTTCAAGAGCTTCATCAAGAATATTTAAGCAAAATCTGACCAACATTTGCACTGTATTCTGCTTGAGGAACCACAGAGAGAGCGATTTTACTACCCACGCTGATCACAGGTCTGACGTGTGTGTGTGTGTGTCAGGTCAGGTCAGGGAGCCTGCACTGGTGCCGCTCGTCTCCACATCCACCACACTACAGAGCCACACAGGGTTCTGGATGGCAACCACCCAAGCAGACAACAGGTCCATCCCGACCTCTCGAAAGTAAACATCTGTCTGCCACAGCCAGGTGATACGTGGGCGTCCCCTTGGCCTTCTCCAGCTGCTGGGGTCCTCAACACAGAGGTGCACCTGGTCATGCCCAGAGGAATGCGCCACATGGCCAATATGTCGTGGCTCATGTTCCCTCACCATGCATGTGATACCATAAAACGGGGTGACAAGGGACAAAAATTGAAAAATTTTTCCCCTTATTTTTTTTGCCAATGAGATGTTTACTAAGTAAAGTTTAGAAAAGTAGTGCAATGTTTCACAATTTTCTTTGTAAATTCACTGGTTTAAGGGCAAAAGAAAACCATTTTCACTTTTGTCCCTTGTCACCCCATTTTACAGTACCCCTCATCTTAGTCTCCCTAAGTAACTGTTCATTTGACAGTCATTCCAGCGGTACCCAAGGATCTTCCGAAGAGATCAAGTACCAAAGACAGCCAGCCGTCACCTTAGGTCACTGGTAAGCATCCAAGTCTCACAACCATACAGTAAGAAAGGGAAGAAGTGCAAGTGTGTGATATGCACAAAAAAGGAACAGAATGATTACTTAACCATAATTATAATTTGTTCAACAAATCACTTTTGATTGCAGTTAAATTTATGTTAAAGTATGGTGGTCATATCATGTTGATCAAAATGTTCCCTTCCCCCGACAAACAAACAATCAAATACACCTCTGCACTCCCGGTAAATCAGTGCTCGCCATGTGACCTGACTCACGTGAAGTTCAGTTTACACTCGAGTGCAAAGAGACTGTTTGAATTATTGATACTGCAGTTGAAACAGAACACCACACACATATTCCAAGACAGATTACATGAACTTTCAAGGCCATGGCTCTGGGGACCTTTCAGTGCCTCCCCCTAATGTGTAGTGTATAAAGTTCTCCGTGTATGTGTGTGTATGTGTGTCCTGAGAGTGACAACAGGCCCTTTCATAAAGGTCTTGGCCCTTCATCTACCTCGGGGCTTAGACTGCATGCTGGCTGCCTCTGGAACGACCTACATCCCTCTCCCTCTGTTATTGCCTTCTCTCTCTCTCTTTCCTTCTTTATTTCTCTCTCCAAATCACTTCTCCCTTTGTGGTCAATGGAAATTCAAAAAAAAAAAATCTTTGAAACTAGTTTACTGTTATTTACACACAGTCTGACATGTATCTTTCTTTCCCCAATCTTGTATGCTGTTATTTTTGATGTTCTTGCTGACTTCATGTCCATCTCTCATATCTCTCATATAAACATATTCGACATATGCACCAAATGTCTCCATTTTCCTTTTCCACCACTTACATTTTGATCCCTATGACCTCCCTTCTTCTTCTTTCAGCTTACCTCCATTCCATATATGGTTTCCCTTTCTTGTATAATGTCTTTCCCATACACACTCATGCACATTCTGGCTCTTGTAAAATCTACCAGCCGACATTTACATCTCATGTTAAATGAATGAGCTGAGAGAGGCCACCCTTTCTTGTCTCCGCGTTTGGCTGTCATCAGATAGAGGGTACTGGTTTTCAGATTATGTCTGGAACTGATCTCTATCTGCATCATTTTTATGATCCATAGTAGCTCCATTTAGTAACACTGGTGGCATTATAATGTAGTTTAAAGGCAGCAGTGCTATTAGATGATGATGAAAGTGGATAATTGCATGTTGTATAGTGTGATTTTTAAGACTGTAATGATGTTTCTGGACGAGGTTATAATTCTGCAGGAGGAATATGAGCACCTCTTGTGCAGTTTGCTAATACAGTCATAGAAGTGGATTTTATTGTAAAGAATCATTTTCATCAGAACAAAACACTGTACGATCACTGCTGGACCAGGTTGGGAGAGATTCTGGCCCGGATCTTCAAGTCAGGTCTGGGAGCAAGCGCTGATGCCACGTGTCACCACATCCGCCAATCCCCGGAACTGCCTTGGATCGTGGTGAGCAACCACCCAGGCAGACAACCGATCCATCCCCACCTCTCGAAAGCAATCATCTATCTGTCCCACTAAGGTGAAACGTACGTGTCCCCTTGGCCTTCTCCAGCCACTGGGGTCCTCAACACTCAGACACCTGCATGCTGGATCATGCACAGAGAAATGCACAACATGGTCATAATGTCATAGCTAATGCTCCCTCAACATACAAGTGATACTTCTCATATGTGTCTCCTTAAATAACCGCTTGTTTGACACAAAGTCATTCCAGCAGAACACAAGGATCCTCCGAAGAGACCTAGTCCCAAAGATATCTAGTCATCACGTTAGGTCACTGATTAGTGTGCAAGTCTCAAGCCCGATCAATAGCACAACACAAGTGTTTTTGCTAAGGCATAGTGCAGGTCCATTAGTGTCATGTGGAAGCAGAATGTGCTTGTGCCTTAGACCAGCAAAAAAAAAAAAAAAAACCTTTTTTAAAGTTGATCACATTATATTTGTGGTATTTAATGGGCGCAACACTCAGATTCACCTTACAGCTTAAGCGGGTTCATGATACTTTAACAGCCTGCTTGTACACACAACGAACCTGAATTTAAAACAACCATTAAATGAAATAAAAGTAAATACTCATGGAAAAACACAAAATTTTAATAACTTTGGATTGTGCCATATTTTTACATTGGTTTTCTTCCTCCCCAGTGCTAGCCGTGGCTGGGGCTGTCTGGAGATGAGGT
>OMMV01182623.1:0-12148 GCA_900302635.1 Chatrabus melanurus
TCCTGGATAGCAACCACTCAGGCAGACAACCAGCCATCTATCTGCCACAGCCAGGTGACAGTGGTGAAATGTGGACGTCCCCTAGGCCTTCTCCAGACGCTGGGGTTCTCAACACTGAGGCACCTGCATTCGGGATCATCCCCAAAGAAAGACACCACATGGCCAAAATGTTGTAGCTGATGTTCCATCACAATTCAATTCAATTCACTTTATTTATATAGCGCCAAATCACAACATAGTCGCCCCAAGGCGCTTCACAAGGGTAAGGTCTAACCTTACCCACCCCCTGAGCAAGCACAATTGCAACAGTGGTAAGGAAAAACTCCCTAGATGCAAATGATACACGTCTCCCTAAGTAACCACACGTTACATTCCAGTGTTACCCAAGGATCCTCCAAAGAGACCTACTACCAAAGACATCCAGCCTTTGCCTTAGGTCGCTGGTTAGTGTCCAAGTCTCACAACCAACACAATACAGTAAGACAGGAAGCACCAGGACCCCAAAGACTTGGACCTTCATTCTCCTGCAAAGATATCAGTATCATCAAACACCTCTGTCCAGAGACCTCGTGACTCCATAAGTTCTTCCCAGGCATTTCTTGATCTCAAAGGCGGAGGACACAGAGACATGAATGTCACTGCCGAGATAAGGGAAACACTGTACAAGTTCAACACTTTCACAGCACACAGATACACTACTGATGGCCAAATCCAGGAAGTCTTTGAAAGCCTGGACATTAGTCTTGGTCCAGGACAGTCGCAAACCACGAAACTCGGACTCCTCACTCAGCTTCTCAAGTGCTGCAATCAGGGTATCCATTGATTCGGCATAACACAGAGTATTGTCCAATAATTCAAGGTCAGTTAACTTTTCTTCGCCAACAAAAACACCAAAGCCATTCCTGGAAAGGAGAAGGATTTTAATACAGATCAAATCTAAGCTCAAGTCTCCCATGAGAGCTCTGGCAAACTATAGCAGAAATGTCTTGTCTTATTTTTAAGAAACTCCTTCTCTGTGCCACTCCACTATGAAGCTCTATAACTGGTGATGCAACAGAAAAAGTTACACTGTGCACAGTTTGAACAATCACAGCCACAAAAGCCTATAACGCCTTCAAAATTGTTTCATTTCAACTCTATTGTAGTGGTATACAGAGGCAAAATTACAAAAATTGTGTTCTTGTCCAACTACTTATGGACCTGACTGTACAGCGGTTTAATAAGAAAAGGTGCATGGATTGATCCTTGGGGAACACCACATGAAATTTCTGCTCAGACTCATTATTGCCGATATTGCCAAAGGCAAATTGATCGCAGGTTCAAGACTACCCATGACTCAGTTTCACATCCAGAGATGTGTCAGGAAGGGCTTTGAAAAAAAAAACCCGTGCCAAATCAATATCAAAAAAATGGGAGCAACCAAAAGAAAACCAACATCATAACAAGTTGAGTATTTAGTGTAGCTGTCGAATAGACATAACTAGACCATAAGCCTGTGCTAACACACGGCCTGTTGACCAATTTTTATAGTTTGACCTCACATGATACATCCCTGGGATGGACGACATGTAGGCCTTTAAGATGATCAGCAAGTCCTGATGCAAAACTATGCCCCAGCAGGTAAACATCTGAAATCATGCCTTCCTCTGTGTGAAAGAATGCCATAAATACCTGTATAGTTGATGGTTGGAGTCTTTCGAAGCTGTCTGTTGACGAACGGAGCGTGGGTGGCGTGATTTTATGGTGAATATTGATGGATTTTGTAGCGATCAATGCGGAGAGGTGAGGTATGCATGTGTGCCAATCAGCAGAAATGATTATCCAAGATGGCGGTGGCCACTTTTAGCATGTGAATAAAGAAATATGTAATTAAGTAATTAGTGGACTGTTAATTGTGGCTAAAAATGTCCTCTGACACATCACATGTATGTCAACTATCAGTCTGTGCAGTTATAGAGCCGTAGGTATTCACATGGTGAAACGTATAGCGGGAGAGAGAAACGTGGTTCCTTCCTTTAGTAGTATAGATAACATAAAATGTACAAAAATTATCTAGTGTAACACAGAGTGATCAATGTTTTCCAGATATCTCACCATTTTTTGAAAAAAATGTACTTGTTTCAATTTCTGCTAAATGTCTTAACAAATTTGATCAATTTCTTTTTTGATAACCCTCTTTATTTAATTAGAGATGACAATAAGAGATGATGGTGCTAAACACTCAAGCTGTTGGTTTAAAGAGGTAAAGGTCTGACATAATTTCTACATTTAGTACAAGCTGTACAGTCGTCATCTCTCATTAGGCCGTCATTTTGTCAGGTGAATGGAGCCATAAATGACATCCCATCATAAACTATACGAGGCCATGAAAAGCGCACAGACACGTAGATATTACAGCTGATATCTGCTGAAACCTACTGGTTGACTTGACACAAATCTAATCTGCTGACAGCTCTGTGAGCACGCAGCGAAGTCTCCGGGCCACGTGGCGGAGAACCAGCCCACGCCTGGCGTTCTGTAGACACAACTCAGAACCACCGGGGTGACCAGTAATGACAGATGGGTGGTAAGATACCAGCAAATAATGACAGCTACATTCCATGCAGACAGAGTCTGTGACAACAATGGGCCACCTAGGAAAGCAAGGAGGAGGAGTGATTGGAAGAGATACATCGCTAGGCAACACAATTATGAACCACACAGGAGGTCAGTCGCATAACTCGGACAGAAAGAACCTGTGGCTGAGAGACTGTGCTAATGATGTAGCATAAATGTGATCAGGACTCCAAATTAGACGAGTGGAAAGACTACATACACCCAACATGTATCACTTAATGGTCACAAAAAGAGTCCAGACAAAAATGAGACTCGAGGATGAGTACACCTGAGTTGAAATAGACACAAGCATAATTAGACCTGACCCTAGATCAACTCGAGGATAGTCAAACCACATCTTACATAGACCAAATGATAATTAGACCTCATCCTAAATAGACCTAAGAAAAATTAGCCGACACCCTAAACAGACTTGAGGATAATAAAACACACAACCTAAATCAAACCAAAGATACTTTGGCCTGACATAAAATAGATATGAGGTTAATTTGACCCAATTTAACTTGACGCAAAAAAAGTTAGACCACACAGATTTGAGGATAATTAGACCTCATCCTAAATAGGCTCAAGAATAACGACGCGACACCCTAGATAGACTCAACGATAATCAGACCACACTCAAAATAAAGCCAATCCAAAATGGACCTAAATATAATTGGTCCTGATGAAAAATAGCTCAAAGTATATGGAAACCACACACTGAACAGACACCAAGATAATTAGAGATGGCATTAAATAGTGCTGTATCCTGTATAGGCCCTGAAGCCTCTTGGTGTCAGTGCTTATCTCCGGATTCTGTAGCGTGAAGCGGATGTGAGTCTACGACTCCCCGTGGATGGGATGCTAGTCCCACGTAGGTTACTTGTCCAACCAAGGCTGGTACCCATTTACAGCAGGGTGGACTGAGACAATGCAGATGAAGTGTCTTGTCCAAGGGCACAGACAGGTAGCATGACGGGGAATCAAACCCAGGTCTACATATTGGTAGCCCAACTTGTTATGCTGCTGAGCTAGCTGCTGTTTAAGGTGCAGTCACACCTAGGCATTTGGGCCAACGTATTTCCATTCATCAGTGATCGATAGCCTCCGGTAGCCTGTGCCAGCCTTTGCCGGTGTTCGCTGATGAATGACGACTGCGTCCAAAATTTTCAACATGTTGAAAATATTTTTGCGATTGCCGATGTACCTGTGGCTTTGTTGGAGACTGGCAGAGAAAGTTAATCTATGCTCCGACCAAGGTAGCCTACGTTAGCTTCGTTAGGCTTCGTTAGCATCCAGTAGCCAAAGTTACTGGTGCAATCATCTATGCTGGGTGCTGCTTCACCCTGCCTGCTCAGAATCACTGGACAGCGGTGTGTCGAACCCCTCTCCCGCACGTTGGCAAAGGTCCCGCCTGTTATAATGGAGCGCTGGCTAAGGCCAGCCTCAGTTGGGCTCACGGTGTGGAATGCCGTGCTGCTTTTGAGGTTCGCTACCAAACTCTGGGAACGTGATTTTCGCCATTGTGTGGCCACTTTTCTCTCCCTTTCACCTCATTCACCAGTCGCTGGGGTAAATGTCATAGTGACTGTGCCTTTAATGACATTAAATAGACATGAGGATAATTAGACCCTGTCCTAAACAGACTCAAGAAAAATAAGACATCGTAAATAGACTCAAGGATAGGTGGATCCAATCCAAAATAAACCCAACCCTAAACAGACTTGAAGATAACTAGTCTTATTCTAAACAGACTTGAGGACAATTAGACCACACTTAATAGCTCTGACCCTAAATATATCCAAAAATAACATAATAATAGACATGACTCCAAATTGGGCCAAACATAATTACACCAAGATAATTGGACCACACCCGAAATAGACCTGAAGGTAATCAGACCAACCCTAAATAAACCTGAAGATAATTAAACATGACCCTAAATAGACCCAAATGTAATTAGATTGAGCCCTAAATAGATCAGAGGATAAGTAGACCTGAAGATAATCAAACATGTCCATAAATAGACACGAAGATAATTAAACATGACCCTAAATAGACCAAAACTTTATTAGATTGAACCCTAATTCAGCATGACCCTAAATAGACACGAAGAAAATTAAACATCAATCAATCAATCAATCAAATTTAATTTATATAGCGCTTTTCATACATTAAAAATGCAACACAAAGTGCTTCACAGACCCTAAATAGACTAAAACTTTATTAGATTGAACCCTACAAAGATGAGAGGATAATTCAGCATGACCCTAAATAGGCCCAAAGATCATTAGACCCAACCCTAGACCTGAGGATACTTGGACCAACCCTAAATAGACCTTGTGATAAGCCATACCCTAAATAGATCAATATGTAAGTAGACCTGATGCAAAGTACAAAGTCCCAATTGACCCAAACAATTAAGCCCATCTGTAAATATACCTGAAGAAAACCCCAATCTAAAAAATCCTGTGGTGAAGTAGGCCTCTCCAAAATAATGAAGTAAAAAAAAAATAAAAAATACTGACGTATCTCACCACTTCCATTACCCATCCTGTTTTTTGTCAACGACATTGTCGAACAATAAACTCTTTTTCCTGCCCTGGTCACTGAGATACAAACAGATATTTGAAAGTGCAGTACAAACAGGAAGCTGCTTTTGTTTAATCTGTGCCTTTTATGTCGAAGAAGAGGTAGCCGCACCACTGACTTCTCTTTCTGCTTCTTGTATGTACTCTTTGATCATTTATGTGTAGAATTTTGCATTATGTGCCTTTCACACCAAACGCGCAACAGGCTGCTTCTGCTGCCGCTTCCGGGCGCAGGCGAACGCGGACCCCTTCACGCCGAACGTCACTGAGGGGGCGGAGTTTTCTACGTCGCTATGTTTCCGTTCTGGCTGCTGGAGCGAGTCCGAAAAGTCGCCATGTTTGTTGAAGACGCATCTGTCCCTGAACAAAAGCGTTAGCACTCGTCCTGCGAGTGATAAACAGAAGATGAGCAGCAAAAACGGAAGAGCCCGCGGCAGTTTTGGGATTTGTGTTGTGATTGCGACGGAGCTCCGTTTTCACAGCGATCGTTTGTCTGCTGGGAGGAGACGCACCAATACTCTCCAGATCCACACAACTTACAGAGAGCCAGTTTGAACGCTCTTTTAGTCTTTATGAGTTAACGTTAGCCTAGCCTTTAGCAGTAGGTAGCTACGTTAGCTTATGCTAGCAAAATAGTAAACTGAGTTTGTCTCATCAAAGCTTTCTTGCTCTGCATTAATTACAATCAGCTCACTGATTTCTATATAGCTGGAAATTGTTCGGTCTAGTTTTACTATTTTTACCCAATAAATCCATACCATACATCTAGTCCCCATAGACGTACATACAGTATCAGTTGTTTTTAATTATTCTTATTAGGTGCTCTAACTACAAGAATAGTCTCAATTTTTAAATAACTTGGAGCATATTTTTGTATAGAATTGCTTTTTTAACTGTCTGATTACTTGTTTTCACACTTTTGCACAGCACTGTTAAACTTTTGAATCTTTTATTGTTTTATATTGTTGAGTCTTTAGACTATATCTTTATATTTTAATGTTCCTCTTTTTTCCCTTTTTTTCCTCATTTTACTACGAGGAGGAATGTTTTGAGGCCTGATCCTGGAAGAGACCTTTCCCATCCGAAGAGGATCTTAAACCACCACCTGTCACAAGCCAGGAAAGTCGTTGGGAATGCCTTCGGAATTCTTGCTGCACAGAGAAGGATCTACCACCGGGTGATTGGAGTGAACCCTGCAAATGCTGATGCACTTCACAACTTCCTGAGGTGGAACTGCACACCAGAACCTCCTGTCCCACTGGAAGAAGAGAACATCCCTGCTCTTGAAGATGTGAGGAAAGTGGGCTCCAACAACTCCACCCAAGAGGCCGTAGCTGTCCGGGAGACTTCCTCTCGTTAAATGTCTAGTTAAACTCGCACAATTTCTCCAATCACAGCCAGAGAAACCTAAAACGTCATCAGAGTTGTCATGGGTGTCTTGTTGGCTTTCCTCACTAGTCTCCTTCTTGCACGGTCACTCAGTTTTTGAGAACTGCCTACTTGACCCAGGTTTACCATGCAGTACCATGTTTGTATTTCTTAATGATTGATGTGATTGAAGTCCGAGACATATTCAGTGATGTGGAAATATTCATGTATCCATCCCTTGACGTGTCTAAAGAAAACTGACTGTAAAGTGATGATTTATTTGTGTTACTAATGGGGGCCCATACTTATTCACATCTGACGCAACAACAACAGACAAATTATGGTAAGAAATAATTACAGAGGAACATCTATGTTTTCTAATGTAAGAAATAAGTGGGTTTTTTTTACTTAAAAATGAAAACGTCAAACATTAAACTTGAGGCCAAAAAAAACAAATAAATGAGTATTTGGAAGCATTTTTGTTTTCATTTTTCTTTGGAAAACTGCCCTGTGTAAAACTAGCATGAGCTCTCTGACACACATCATCTTCTTCAGTTTGTTGTCTTCCGTGTTGGGCTGGACGCATCATCTCTATTGGCCACATTATTCGTCACAGTGCACCGTGGTTAAAGTTGACTTTGGTTGCACTTTGACTGTGGTGCGCTGATGCCCAGTGGCGGTGGTGTGTGTATAGCTGAGCAGCGCACGGCGATGGCGCCCGCTGCTTTGCTCGGTGCCGGCTTCTTCACGGGGCTAGCCATTGAAAATAATGGGTTTCAGAGCGGCGTGCAGCGCTTTGTACATTTGGTGTAAAAGGCCCTCTATGCGTTGCTGTACGCTGTTTTTGTGTACTTGATTTCTGATTGATTCTTGATTTGATGAGTTTATTTCTATAGCCTTTCTTTCTTTCTTTATTTCGAACATTATAAAAAAGATAAATATAAAAACATACGTGCCCATATACATATATATATACATACTCACATACAAAACAGCAATAAATAAAGACTCCCGCAGTGGGCTTCAAAATCTGTACAACACACCATGACTTTAATAAAAGAAAAATGAAGAAACCCCAGAAAGAACAACTCAGGAATGATCCTCCCTCAAAACAGAAAGATAATGTACACCTAGATAAATGCTTTTTGTGTCTCTTTTATTTCGCTAATGTATTTTGTTTACATTTTCCCTGGAGGTGAATACAAGTTATCATTCTTGCATAGCATCTTTTATTTTTCTGTATATTTCAGAGTGCTGGCTGACTGTCACTCATGTATTCACATGCATGCAAATGGAGAGGCATAACTCAGCTTTAACACTTCTTTCTGAAACCGCTTACACACAAACGGGAGACTTCAGCACAAACATCCACAACATCTGTGACATCTTCTGCAAGTTTTAACATAATTTCATCCATTTCATCTGGTAAACACAACTTTGGTATTGGATGATAAATGGAGCGAGGTAATCCTGCGAGCATAGCCAGTTCAGGCGGCCAACTCAAGGAGCCTAGCTGAGAAATAGCTGCCTTTCTAATCAGTTTCTAAAAAAATTTCTTTACATTTACTGAGCTGAATATGCACGTCTACCTCTGTGTAGATCCACTTCATGCTTCCTGACACATCTCATAACATGTTAGCCTATTCAGCGGCAAAAAGAATTGTTTTACGGTGATGTTTTTAGCTTGCCCCGCACTCTTACATTGTATAGCTGTTTAGCCCATTACAGTTTTAATGGTCAAACTAAATACTGAACTGATTAAAATCATTTGTGCCCCGAGTGAAAAGTTAAATCCAAAAAATGTCTAAAAATAGGCCCCAGGTTCAAAAACGTCAGAGTTCTCCTTTAAAAAGGTTAAAACGACCTTATCTCACAATGTTGAACTTAAAGACAAAATTAATCGGAAATCTTCTGAGGCAGATCTGATTTGCCTGATTCAAAGGCCATCTCTCAAATTCTTGCTGAAATTTGTCAACCATTTCTTTTTGAGCTATTTTGATTGCAGGAAGATGGACAAACAGACAAATGCAGTCACATACAGTCAGGTAGATAAGTATTTGGACAGTGACACAATTTATGTAATTTGGCCTCTGTACACCACAATGGAGATGAAATGAAACAATCAAGATGTGTTTGTATTGTAGATTTTCAGCTTTAATTCAAGATGTAAATCCGATATAGGCCCTGAAGTTCAATGGTGCCCGTGCTGTGTCTGGATCCAAGGGGTTTAACAAAAATATTGCATTAACCACTTTGGCATTACAGCCATTTTTATACACAGTCAGTTCATTTTTCAGAGGCCATAAATAATTCTAATCCTTTTTTTTTCGTCAGTTTTCTTGAGACAAGTCAGGTGATGGATACATGAACATTTCCAAGTGACTGAATATGTCTCGGACACATGACTTATTATTGCCTTCGCCAACCAAGAGTTGGCCCATTGGTGTCAGTGCTATCCTCGGATCCAACAGAAATATCACATTAACCATCTCAGAATTACAGCCATTTTTATACACAGTCGCTCCATTTTCAGAGGCCATAAGTAATTCTAATTCTATTTTACAGCCAGTTTTCTTTAGACAAGTCAGGTGATGGATACATGAACATTTCCAAGTGACTGAATATGTCTTACACACACACACACGACTTATTATTGCCTTCGCCAGTTCTTGGTGAAGGCAATAATCCGGCCACATTTCCAGTACCTCAGTTCTTGAGTGAATTTAGTTTCTACCACTCTTACAATCTTGTGCCGATCAGCAATAACAGCCAAACCCAGATCACAAAAAGAATATTGCTTTTGCTGTTGGGAGGAAAAATGAAAACCATCAAAAGTCACGATTCTTTAGTGTACCCTGTTTACAGTTGCCTGTCTACATAACGCACCTTTGGGGCTTTTTTGGGGGTTTATTTTTAAGTGTCCGCCGGCTCTCCGGGAGGTGTATACTTTAGGATTAATGAGAAAAAAAGGGCAGGAAGTACAGAGCATCCTAACTCTGCTATTTCAGCCTCGCACATTTGAAAGTGTCAGCATATTCGCAGTCTTAACTCTATCAGTGTGTTTTATTGCTACAAAAGCTCGAGCGGATCTGTGATAGCTCATCATTACACCCCCCCTTGAATGATTTCACAGCTCATGGATTCATTTGGTGCAGTGAATAATGTCGCGGTATTGCCGTAGTGCCAATAAAATTCCTGCTGAGGCGCACACAGATGTAGTGAAGCAATATAATTGTGTGAGAGAGCGAGGGAGGGAGTTTGTAGATGCTTGTTATGATCACAGAAGTGTCGCGGCACGAGTGTAGCCAATGAGTAATTATTCACATAACAAGCTAACGTGGGGCCTTCCGATCGGCGGATAGCTAATGCTCATTAGCCGAGACAAAGACGGTTCATTATCGTTGACTGAGAGCACAGCCTTGGTGTTTAATACCATGGAAGCAACCATTAACGTGTTTATCTCTCAGGGGCAGAGTTGTGTCTAATTTTCTGAATTCAGCAGACACAGACCAGGGCTGTTGCTTCATGTCCTCCCATCGACAACGCCGCCGTCGTTTCTGTGACAACGGCGTGTAAAACCAGACAAACGCTCGACGAGCTGCACCTCCGATGACAGTGACGAGTGGCAGCAGTTTCTCAGCTCATAGCGCCGTTTCAGCTAAGCGTCACAGCTGCACCCAATGTGGCACGACCATACATCACTCGCAAAGCTTCACGTCAAAATATGTGCCAAGAGAAATGGTTTCCAGATGTCGCAAGTCTACACGCTTCATGGTGGGCGCTTTGTGAATTAAAACCGGCCCCCGAGGGGGTTGGGTCGGTATCAGGTCTTCGTGTGAGCATGTCGCCGGACACGCGACTCGAAAGCTTTTAATGGGACTGAATTCAAACTTTACACAAGTTCATTTATGGTCGCACTCGTGACTGTCGAGGCAAACTGAATCAACCGATGGGAGGCAGAGACTTCTTACAGGACTGCGGCTGTTTTGCTCTGTGTGGCGCTAAATCTGTCAATACACAACGTGGCAACTGCAAGGTCAAACTATACAATGAAATCACTAATTGAGCATTCGAACATGACATTATTTTCTCACTAACTTATCGGGTTTCAAGCCAGCTTCGCGTTAACCAGCCAAACGAATTGATTTTACAAGCGTTTGTATGAACTGAGCTCGATCACTGCCCAAACAATAAGTTAATCATGAGAAAAGTGTTTTTTTTTGGACTGTCCGAGCTTTGTCATACAACCGACTATAAACTGTACCGAGCTGCTTTTGGAACAGAATTTTTTTTAATTATTTCTAAATTATGGTTTAGCAAGTCAAAATCCCAACTTGCTATTCCAGAGTAACGACTTAAAACTCGCAATTTTATATTATTTATCTCGTCATTTTGATGTGTGGAAAAAATTTCATATTTGTCTGCATTCTTCAAACTACCTCATTGCAAGTGTGTGTGTGTGTGTGTGTGTGTGTGCGCGCGCCGTGTATTTCACAATACAGTATTTTATTTTATTATATTTTCTTTATAGTATTTTATTTTCTTATTCAAAGGGTCAACAGGAAATCAAATTTAAAAAGTCAGGAAATCAAATTTAAAAAGTCAAAATCGTCCTATTTCAACAACAACAAAAGACACAATGTGAATTTGTTTTTTTTTGTTTGTTTTAAATAACTTGCAAACACCATTTTCAAAAAAAAAGTTTCAGTTGAAAGTGTGCAATAATCAGTCAATAATAAAATGATTGCAAAAACCTAATAAAAGAGCCAGATATTATTATAAATTACAGATTTCATAAAATATTCTTTTAATCACAGAATCATTAAAGTATAAATAATTTGAATAATTTGAAAAGCAGGTGAACTTTGTACATATTGTCCTGACTTATTTTGCAAAAGTCTTCCTTACTTCAGACACTTTGCTGACATGAATCCAGCGAAGACTCCACCAAAAATATCAGTCCAGGTTTTGTTCATGTTGGATGCTCTGTGCTCTTTAAATCTGGCCTCCTGAGCTTCCAGCTGGTCCTGGAGTCTTGCTTCTTACAGTTTCACCCGTTTCCTGCCCTCGGCCTCGTGGGCTTCCAGGTTTCTTTGGAAGTTTGCCTCTTTGGCCTGCAGGTCCTTCTCAAAGTCAGCTTTCATTCCTGCCCGCTCTTTTTTGATCGTACTCTTCGCAGCTTGCAGCTCCCTCTTCAGACGTTCACCTTCCTGAACTCATCCAGCCTGTTCGAGGTCTTTGGTGGTCGCGGCTTTGCTAACTTTGCAGTCTGATTCAAAAAAGAGAAAACATGACACTGAAAGACCACATCCACATCACAATCATGCAAAATCAAAAATAACGAGTGGGTAGGTGTACTTACTGCCATGCACGGGGATGCCACCTAGGCCGGCCACGTTTGCAGCCTGTAGTCCCTTCCGTCCCACCACGATGTTTCTCCACCTCCAACACTGCAGATGTTTTGTCCAGGATGGTTCCTTCTGATACTCAGGTGGCTAAGGGCGAAAATGTTTACACACTGGACATATTCACCAAAATTGGTATGTGGGACCCTTAGAGGGTAGCTATTGAATTTTTAATAGGACCCCCCTCTC
>OMMV01182637.1:0-10091 GCA_900302635.1 Chatrabus melanurus
AACTCTTCTTTTTTCTAAAACTCTCCTCACTGAATTGCAATGAAATCTGACCATAACTACTGAGGTATGTTGTCTACATACAGACAAATAAATTGATAAGCCTCACCAAAATGTTATGTCCTTGGCGCAGTATTGATATTTTCATCTGCCATATATTGTTGATTTTTATTATACCACAAGACCAAAATAAAATATTTGGTGTCCGTGAGAAAGCATGTTAAATTATCACAGGGATGTCATCAGTTTATCATGTAATCAACCACCAGATTTTCTTCACAACTGTTCTTCTATATAATTAACTGTCTGCTTGCATACATAATCATAAATGTATTTATCATGCATGTCATTGGCAGGAGTCCTGGGCTGGGTAATTCATCCAGGAGTCACTCTTCACTTGAAGAGACTGCAGTCCACACGTGTATTAGGCTCTAATCCCAGGCCCTTGAAACAATAATTCCTATCTGCTATCTGGCATATTTTGCAGAATATCTGGAGGGGCGAGGGCATGTTGTCACAGTTAAAAGGTTGAAGATGGATACAGAATATCCTGACACATTGATGCCTCTGGCCTTAGCTGGCACCAGACAAACGGGGCTCTGACTGCCCACAAACAGACGTTGGATCACCTTGCCCTTTGTTAGTCAGGATCCACACCCTGGATCATATGAGGTGGCACTACTGACTATGACATGAGGTCATCATGTCCAAGCATCGGCTGGGCACAGGGGCACGGTCTCTTGTTCCCATTCTTACCTGAGTTACTGTATATGTGGAGGAGGTTTAGTGGCAGAGGCGGCTGAATGTCTGCAGGAGATTCTGTCTCATGATGGCCTGGATGGTAGCCAGTTGAGCCCAGATTGATGACTGGCTCCTGTTTAATATCAAAGTCACTCCGAAAGCTGCACCTGGTATGTGCAGTATTTGACCTTAAGGTTCAGCCAGACGCACTGGCTCAGTGGAGTTTGGTGAGATCTGCACTCTCTCTCTCTGTATTACCAGTAGTGATTAGAACATGCGTCTGCAAACATGAGACACTCATGGGTTAAATGCAGAACAGGCTCTTGGTGGATCTGGAGCAGTGAGCCCTTAATTGCCTCTTTTGCTAATGAAGCAACACTACACTGAGGGAAACTTTTTGACATTATATAAAAGTCATCTCATTGTTCTGAGTTATGACACACCCTCATAAATAGTCTTGTGGTGTAACACTGCTCATTATCCAGTTTTCAACCAAATACTTTTAAGAGTCGTCATAGTTTAAATCAGGGGTTCGCAATCTTTTTTTTTTTTTGTGAAGGTCCAGGTTTGGAAACCTCCCAGCCTACAATGTGCTCTTGATAAGCCCACCAATATTTTAAGGGACCTATTAAAAACAAGTTGATTTTATTGAAAGAGCATTGTCAAACATGTTCTGTGTGCCTTATTTTACGGTTGTACTGTCGAACAAGTACAATGCAGGCTTTGAGTTGATCAAATTGGCCATTTTTAAACACAAAAAAGAGGCTCTTGCAAAAATGAAAGAAAACCCAAGAACAAGATTGGATTCATACTCTTGATGAACGTCACTTGGTTTTCTTCTCTGTTAAAAATATATCTCCATCTTGTACTTCAAATGCTGTTTTTTTTTTCGATTGACTAAAAATAACCTGCAACTACTCTGCACCAAATTAATTGGTTTGGATTGCCATTTACCATGGTTGACCACAGCATGCTATGGCATTTAGAGAAGATTGCCAAACTAATCCCGGGAAAAAAACAGAAGACAAGATGCCAGATCTTTCTCAGCGCCTCCCTATCATCACAGTTTGGAACTCAGTCAGGAATACCTAAATGTTACTTCCTGTCACCAATCATCTTCTTCATTGTCATGGACTAGAGCATGAAAACTTCAAAGCAATCAAGAGGTGTACAGATAAAATAAACAGACTTCAATTTTTCAGATGATGTGTCTGCTGGCACATCAATACCAGCACATCCAACCGAAAACAGAATTTCTGTGCAATATTGCAACATCTAAAGTCCTGAAATAGAGCTTAACATAACCAAGAGCATTTGCTTCAATGCGCCAATGGATTTAGATGGTTACTTTCGAGAGGTGGGGATGGACCAGTTCTCTGCCTGGGTGGTTGCCATCCAGGACATAAGGTGACTCCGTGGTGTGGTGGATGCGTGTGTGGCACCAGTGCATGCTGTCAGAGCTCACCCAATTGGATTTCCCAACTACCCCTGATCAAGGGTCAACAACCATGCTCGTGGAGATCTTAACCCAAACCTAATCATCTCATTCAGGTGTGTTCAGTCGATTAAGGGTTGGAAGGCACCCGCCTTAGCTAATCAGCTGTGGGCAGAACAGGAAAAGATGGATATTGTGCAAGAGCAGGATTGTGAGCATTGCCTTCGATGGTCAAATCACTGAAGATGCAAGTAGTTTAATTTACCTGGGTAGTGTTGTTAGCAAAACTGTATGCCTTGTGGCAGTCTTCTGAATAAGAATATGAAATGCTAGTCATGCTTTCACCACCTTAATACCAGTCTGGAGGAAGAGGAACATCTGTCTGAAGATGCAACGTCACCTGTTTGAAAACAATGTCAAGTCTATGCTTTTGTGTGACTCAGAAAATCGGAGTCAGAATGGTTTCTGGACACATTCATTAAAAAAATGCCTCTGCTAGATATCAGAAGGCCACAGACAATGTAGAACAGTGAACTGTGGAGAAGGACAAGCCACACACATGGAGCTGGATTGGTCACATTCTGAGAAGATATACCCTGGACCGGAATCCCTAAAAAGGAAACAGACCAGCTACCTCCTAAAGAAGAGCATTTGATGCAGAGCTGAGGTCTTTTGGACATTATGGGTTGAAACCAAGAAACCAAACCATTTGAAATTCTGTTATGAAGGTTCTAAAGGCGTAGTCACACCTAGGCGTTTGGGCCAATGTATATGAATGTATTTGCATTAGTCGGTGATCGCTAGCCTCTGCTGGCCTTCGCCGGTGCTTGCTGATGAACGGCGGCCGCGTCCAAAATTTTCAACATGTTGAAAATTTTTCGCCGATTGCCAACATACCTGTGGCTTCATTGGAGACCGGTAGAGAAAGTTAATCTCTGCTACGACCAAGGTAACCTTTGTTAGCATCAGGTAGCATCTTGTAGGTGAAGTTAATAGTGTGATCGTCTATGCTGGGTGTTGCTTTGCGCTGCCTGCTCAGAATCACTGGACAGTGGTGTCGAACCCCTCTCCCGCAAGTTCCCACATCGGCAAAGGTCCCGCTTGTTCTAATGGAGCGCTGGCTAACGCCCACTTCTGCAGGCCTCCACTAGCATCATGTTGTGGAATGCCGTGCTGCATTTTAGGTTTGCTACCAAACTCCGGCAACGTGAGTTTTGCTGACATTTGGCCACCTTTCTCTCCTTTTCACCGCGTTCACCAACCGCTGAGGTAAACGTCATAGTGCGACTGGACCTTAAGCTCAATCCTGAACAGCTCAGTCCTGAACAAAGACGTTGACCTTTGATAGTCTTTTTAGCAGCATAGCAGTGTTGTTATTCCTTCTTTTTTTTCTGCACATACATTTTTCACCAGCCCCTTCTGCCTTGACTTTATGAGCCCCAAGAGGACCTTGTGCCCCAGTTTGAAAACCACTAATACATTTAGCTGTGTGTATAATCACCCTAATAGCCTCCTTGATTAATATTAGCAGTCCAAGAGACATCTGAAAGCACATCCTGTGACTTTACAGTCATAGGGGTGGTCAGCTATGTCTATACATAATTAACTGGCACTGGAATTCCACACACAACTATGGTCAGGAAAAGCATTTTGGCCCACTACAACATGACAGCGTGACTCCATCTCCATCCTCACATGCTTGTGAGGAATGCTGCTTCGCTGTCCGAGTTACAGAATACCTGCTGGCAGCCCGTTGTGCCGTAATCTTTAACCTCTGCTGCACACTTAAACTTTACCTGTGAGTATTTAGTGGGGATGACACGAGGAACGACTAGAAGAGGCACCTCACACTGACGGAGCTCTTTGTTTTCATGAGGATGCATCAACACAAGTAAGGCGCTGGAAAGAATGGGGTTCATGTTCCCATGACCTACTCATGATCGCTATGTCGGATATGAGCGCGGCACACAGGAGCCCAGCTTCTGAGTTGCCGGGGGCACCTGTTTGGAAACACGCACATGAAATTCTGCAGGAACTCCTTCGTGTTCCACTGACTCACTGAGGGAAGTGATACCACACAGCCCTTCATGTCCATATACAGCTTTGGGAGTTTCACTTGCTGCGTTTTGTCAGTCTCATCCACCGTGTGTCATCCAAACAATTTTTAGCATTTACTTCATATCCTATTTGTCCTGTTGAATTTTAATAGATATGTTCCAATGTATCTCAGAGTAATGCAATGCATTTCCAGTGAAATTAGTGTGAAATGTTTGATTGAAAGAAAAGTTCATATTAACTGACACTAATTAGACATCGTGTAAATAGCCAGATTAAGATTCCATTCCTTGACTGGAGATAAGCCTTCTGTGCTTGTTTCCTGTTTACTTTCCACTGATGCTGTGTGTATTTGTGTAAGCCCAATTACCCAGGGGTGTCAGGGGACATCGTCTTCTCCTACCGTCAGATGTGAGGGGCTGTAAGATGCTGCGGTGTAAGAAAGAGTAAGAGATTATTCGGTGATTCTGGCCTGTTCTCAGAGTCAACATGGAACATTCGGCTTTAAAAATAGATCAGACTACAGACCTGCCAGGGTGATATTTTGTTCTTATAAAGAGAGGCCTTTTATTTCCAAAGGTTATTAATGATCATCCTGCCCTGGCAACTGGCTGGAAAGGCATGTGGTGTCAAACAAGCAGGAGAGAATGCTCCTTGTCTGCGCGTCGGTTGGGGAGGCTGAGGCTTGGCTGCGCTGTGGGGAAGTGGATGTGGTATTAACAGCAGGGCCAGACTGGCTGGGATGGGATTGTGCAATCGTATTTGCAAACAACACTTGCGCTCCGTGTCACGCATGTTATTTTTAACTGCTGTGACGTGCGAGAAAGAGAAAAGCAGCAGAAACAGTGGGCTAAAATTAGCCGGCTCTAAACCATTCAAAAAGCTAGTGGGTGCTACCCGGCAGAATAAACACCCCTGAGTTTTGGAGGTAATATCTGTGCCAAATTATTTACTCCAATACATTAGCTCTGTATTCATTCACTCACATTCTGTCTTTATGCTTTTGTTTTTTTGTCTGTTGTACATGCAGTGACCACAAAAATAGATACACTTGTGCATTATGTTACAATCCAATGTGCCATTTGTGTAATAATTTATGACACTTATAATGTTTAGTTGTTGTTGAAATTTTGTCAGAGGTGTTGATTCAAACATGTTTCTTGTATTTTTTTCCCTCCACATATATGAAGGAGGTGGACAAAATATTAGAAATGCCTCTAAATGCAATGCATTCCATGCAACACCTCCACACTCTAACCCCAAAGTGTATTATGGAATTGAAACAACTGAAATTTGAGCAATAACTGAGCTTTTTTAGTAACTCTATTGTTGATGATGTTCCAAAAATTGATTTCCTGCTAGAAACTGACTCATTCATTCATTTGTCCCCATTTTTAGAATGATGCCATTGTCCATAAGCAGCTGCAGACAGGTCCTTTCACTGAGAAATCACAGGTTTGATACATTTATGTAAAATTTGTATTAAGAAAGCATTTTATGCCTTTGCTTTTTTTTTTTTAATGAACACACTTTCCATCTGGAAATGCAGTGTGCATCCTAAAAACTGATCAGCCTACACATTTACAGAATGTGAACCTGTTTTGCCTTAAAAAGGTGCTCCTTCAGAATTCAAGTGCAAAACAGTGCCCTTAGATCCTAGTTTTCTACCTCGTTGCATCATTTTTTAAAATATTTGTATCGCTGCAATGCTTCAAAATAAAAACTCGAAAAGCCACTCAGGGAGTGCCTTCCGTGTCTGACACCAATTCATGCAAATGAGTTATTTATGGCACCATACACATATACCATAATATGCCATAATATATGGTTCTGTGTGGTCTTGACATTTGATCAATTCTGTCCAAATTTGAACCACTTCATCTTTGATTAACACCCAACTCTTTCACCTTGTTTACTCTGTATTGGCTCCAAACTGCTTGAGTTAAACATTCATGACCTTGACTTTGACCTTTCAAGGTCAAAGGTCTTGTTACCATTAGAAAGATGACATATGAGGTCATATTAGTGTTTAATAGTAATTTATGTGCAAATTGTTACAAAACTCTTTGAGTTATGTTGTTTACAGACACACAGAACCAAAAATAATACCGTGTGTGGCTGTAGCAATGCCACAGGACTGAAAATTAGCACTGAGAGTGTGGTTTCACTCTTGAACAATTATGAAGGAAACACCTTGAAAGAATCAATTGTATATTTCTCCGAACTTACATCGAATTGTTATTGTAGAGCAGGTGGCTCAGTGGATAAGGAGCTGGCCTGCCAATATGTAGATCTGGGTTCAAATCCTACTCATGATACCTGTCTGTGTCTTTGGACAAGACACTTAATCTGCATTGTCCCAGTCCAGCTAGCTGTAAATGGGTATCGGCCTTGGCTGGGGAAGTAACCTGCTTTGAACTGGCGTCCCATTTAGGGGGAGTCATAGACTCTCATCCGTTTCATATGGAATCCAGAGATAAACACTGGCACCAGCGGGCCCCAGGGCCAATATAGGAATTACTTCTTACATTGGAGATTCAAGATTTTTCTGTAAAGGGGTCATATTATCCACATTGTCAGTAATCCAACGTAGGTCATAAGGTATCTCATAAAACACAGAGAATGACCCATAGACATTGAGATGATTACCCCCCCAGTGCCACTAAAATAAAGGAGCTGCTACTGCCCACACCCTCTTTCTACAAGGGGAGTCAGCAGGGCTACAGGTATGGACTTCTGTTACTTATCTCACAGATTTCAGGTCTAAACTGTTTTTATAGGGATTTTTACATGCATTAAAAGATTTTTAACAATAAACCCCAACCACATTTCACAAGTCACAAGTCATATTTGCACAATATGATGTGTTTTGCAACTAATCGTGAGTAAACGGTAAAATTGAAGATCGTTTCTTTGGCTATATTTACAAAACTGAAAACAAACCACGTGGCCCATGAGCCCACAGCCAATTTTGACCTAATTGATACCACCTAAGGTGAATAAACAACACTTACAATCTAGCCTCAGTATACCATGCACATTACAGTGTACAGGTGTGTCTAATGTTCTGGTCACTGAGTCTATGTTTTACTGAGTTTAACTGTTTTACCGTGTTTAACTGTGTTTTGTTTTGTCCGTAAGTATCTGTGTCTTAATTTGACACATTGTGCGTGCGTGTGTGTGTAATTCGGCCCGGTTGCACCACCAGCTGGTGAATTGTCCCTCAGTCTGGTCCATTGGTAATGAGTGACTCAATATCAGACAAAAGAGACGGCTTGACTGGGAGACAGCAGCCTATTGGCTGAGCTTGAGACAGGCCCCGCCCTGCATGGGCGCCCCCTGACCGATTCACACCCACCCGCTCCCCCGTGCTTCCACTCGCTTCCCTACCCCTTGTTTTCTCCAACTTGCATGCAGGCCAAAACACACACTTACCCCTCCATGCCAGGCTGAGTTCAGTGAGGCTCAGAACCTCAGGCGCTCCAGACACAAACCCAGAGCGGCGAGTGAACGGCTGAGACAAAAAGAAGAGAGAGTCTGGCCATAGCTAATGTTCCTGCGTGTGTTCTAGCTGGAAGAGACCTTCCTGTGGATCTATCAATGACTTCTTTGTTTGGTTTGTTGCAGAGTGCCCCCTCCTTCAGTCCCCTGGAACCAGCCTCTGATCTGCACCAATAGTAAGTCTATGCTTCTTCCTATGTGGGTACATGGATTTAAATGTGGGGCCACCGTGTTGGTGATTATTTAAGGAGGTTTTAGGGATAATGCTCAGTGAGATCTCTTCACCCGCCTACAGCAAGGGGACTCCTGCTTCCTGAGGAGATCCTGTTAATCAGGCTGAAAAGCTGCCAAAAGAGTCTGTCTGTATTTTTGGGTGGCGGCTGGTAGTAGTATTTAGACATGGCTGCTATGTGTCGATTTATTTAAAGACAAACAACCTGGATGTCACAGGGATTGAGGGAAGTCTGCTGATCGCCACCCAGCTGCTGCATACCTCAAAAACCGTTATGTCCTTCTGAATGGGAGTGTGCATAATACGGCCACTGGATTAGGAAACGTGATGCTGACCAACATTAAAACAAAGCTGACCGAGCCCTTCATCTGTTTGTTTTTCTCTGATGAGATTATGTCTTCTATTTTGGTTTGTGTCATAAAATGTCAGGAATTTTGGACTAAGCTGTGATGACTTTTTGCGCCACAGCCCGGGGAAAACAAAATTCTCCCTTCGTTTATGCTGCGAAGTTTCCATCTGCTACAGTCATTATGTCGTCATGGCCAAGTTTCTGAAAAGGCATTTTTGATCCAACATGCCTGCTCATTTATTTATTGATCGTTTTGACTACGTCGCTTCCTGACGTAGCGGTGAAATACAATATGTTCGCTGGACGTTCAGTTACTCAAACACTTCAAAGGGAAGGAAACCTCAGACCACGAAATCACTTTCCTCAAAGAGACAGGAAGGAGCTTTATTTAATTTAATTAATTAATGTTTTGTTTTTTACTGTCCAGCATCTGTTTGAAATTTCACGCATTTATGAGACATTTCTTGTCAAGATAATATTTGAGACAGTGTGAAATGCAACAGGATGAATGATGAGTGAATGAATCTCTTCGTATATTTTGTGTGTTTGTAGTAATAGATGTCAATGGTTTGGATGTGATATTTATCTTTCAAAATGTTAAAATAAGAAAGTGACCTTTACGAAAACATAGTTACTAGAAAAAACTTGCTATTGATAAACACAAAATATTTGCATGAGTGGGGGTTTTTTTTGTAAACTTATCTTTTTCATCAATAAGATAATCCCCAAAAAGTTACAGTGTCTGATTTGTTAGTCCATTACTATTTGCATTGTAGTCCTTCTTGTAAAACACTGCTAATAGGTTGTACAAGAGTGGTGGCTCCCTCTTGTGGTGGCTTTGAGAACTTCTGAGTTTGGCTTTTCATTCATTGAATTGGCGCAACAGAGAAAGTCATCCCAGGTGTTTCTAGCTTTGTTAATGTTGAAGAATGTGGCACACATGCTGGAAATGGTTGTACCATTTTTAACAGCTTCAAAATGGAGCAGCTGGAGAGCATAGCAGTTTATGATGATGCCATCCCAAGATAAATCAGACGAAACATAAGATAGGCTCCAGGCTAAAGCATAGCTTCCTCACTTCTGGGAGGACTTTAAATTTTAAAGTCCTTCTCTGTAATTTGACAGACTAACAGAGGTTTGAATTGATGGACCAGTGGCCCTATCAGCTTTTGTTTAGCCATGGCAGCAGGGACACTTTTCCATGTGTAAATTATACATCAAATGATAGGTCCCAAGAAGGGACACAAAGCTGTGTAGAATGCAAAAAAAAAAAAAAAAAAAAAAAAGCAGCTAATTGCACAAGGGGGCAGCAGGGTGGTTTAGTGGTTAGCACTGTTGCCTCACAGGGAGAAGGTCCCAGGTTCGCTTCCAACCTGGTCCTTTCTGTGTTGTTTGCATGTTCTATGTTTGCGTGGGCTCCACTTCCAAAGACATGCAGGTTAGGTGATTTGGTGACTCTAATGCCACTTTTCCACCGGAGTCTCGGCTCTACTCGACTCGACTCGTCTTGGCTCGGCTCGACTTCGTTTTCCATTGCAATTGCATTTTTTCAATGTGGGCGGGTTCATCATAGCACGCATGTGCGAAACTGCCGTGACGTATTTACCCGCGCGACTCACTCCGTCGAGCTCTTTCTGTATTGTTTCCTTTCCCACGACACAGAGGAGCGTCTCCACCTCGGCCGCGGACCATGGAGCATTTCTACGAGCTGCTTCTCCTTCCATGTTCAACGTTGTTGTTGTCGAGTGGCCGTCGCGTTGCTGACTCATCAGTGACGACAC
>OMMV01182640.1:0-11706 GCA_900302635.1 Chatrabus melanurus
CCGGACAGCGTGAGGCAGTGTTGTGGTGGATCCTTTCATTTATAAAATTATAAAATATAAAAAATATATTTATAAAAATATTTTCATAAATACCTGGTGTGTGGATGAGGTAGGAGAAATATCTGGCCATTATTTAAAATCGTTTATCCACCGTCCTGCTTCTAGTTTGTAGCGGCAAAACGCCGGTCCAGCGGCTACAAACTTTGTTTTATATCGCTCCCAGGTGATATTATCCAAGCCGTCTGAATACTTGTACGCCATAACTAGATCCAATCAACAAAAATATTACCGAATTACCAAAAAATACTTTTTAGAAACGCTAAAAAAACAACCATCGACTAGCACTGAAACGTTAAACAGTTCAAACTATTTCACGCCGGCGAGTCACGTGATCGCGCGAAAAAACCGGAAGTGACGTGTACGCGACCCACAGAATTACAAGTCACATGATGTACAGAAAGCGTCACATGACATTCTAAAATACACGACACGGTACGCATGGACGAAATAAGAGACGGAGAGCTTGTTAAACGTTATAGGAGATGATGTTATGGACGTATTGGATAAAAAAATAAAAAAAAAGGTAATATTTAGCGGGACTTACCGATCCGTCGCCATGACTATTGGAATTGCAGTTCTCGCGAGAGGACAAAACCCAGCAGCGGCATTCAATCACTCAATGGAAATGCTGTCATTTCGCAACTATTTTTTAAATTGACATTCTGAAAATATCGCTAAACCTTTGCGCAAATCTGTAATGGAACCCCGCCTATTGTCGTGACCAACATTCAGAGAAGCTGTTTTCTACAAGGGGCAGTGCTACGTGCCACTCCCAGAAAACATAAAAGAAGAAGCCTGGAGAGGAAACAGTTAGCCTAGTTTACCTGGACTTCCTGTGTGCTGAAATTTGTGTCTTTCTTGAAGTTCGACATACACTTCAAGCATGTCAAAAAGCCTCTGTATCATTTGATTATCCACAATTGTTTTCCCTGGATCAGCCAGAGACTATGCAGATGAGAAGCAGTTGCAGAAGTAAAACCCAGTCTTCGGGAAGTGTTGCAAACACAAGTGAATTTTGTGTGTTCGCACCTTATAGCTCAGTTTGCACGCGCCTGACAGTACGAACTCTTCGGCTACAGCTCTCTGGAAGCTTGTTTTTGTCTGGATATATGCAAAAGGTTACTTTCTTTTGTCTCGTGTGATTGGTACAACTCAGCACCACGTGGTTCTTTAAGCCTGTATCTTATTGAGAGACGACTGTTTGGCGACTGTATTTTTAGACAACTGTTGAGGAATTTGACAAAGTTTTTGGCGACATTGGGGGACATATTTGCGACTTTTTGACAACCGTTTAACGAATTAGACGACCGCTGGGTGTCTTGTTGAAAGAATATATGATGAATATTCACTAAGTGGCCGTATATCTGTCATCCTCAAGTTGTTAATTACTCGCTAACGACCGGCGACCGCATTTCGACCATCATGTAACCATGTAACCTTGTAGCAAATGAAGTGAACCGGGCGACTGAAACAGACCGGGGGACGGCTTGGTCTGTTGATGCCTCCTTGGCGAGTCAAAACACTAGTTAGAAAATAGTTAGAGACAAGTTAGTGAAAATAAGCGGTCGTTCATTCGCCACCACGGTTTTCAACATGTTCAAAATCCGCGGGCGAATGAAAGCAAGGCGAACAACTAATTAGCGAATGGGGACACTGATTCTGACTGCTTAGAGAATCATTTCCCACTACATTGAGACCAAGAGCCGAATTAGACGAATGGCCGTTTGTCTCTGTTGCCAATCGGTCCAGTGAGATACGGGCTTTCGCATCTTGAAGTGGCTAGGTTGTCCTGATTAATGCCTTTGCAAACAGATCGTTGTCACACAACAGAAGCTGTGTGTGAGCTTAACCAGAGAGTGCGGAACCCAAATGGTGAAACCATGAATGTACACAATCTAACGCTACGGTACTGAAAGATATGTGTTATACACATTATTTTCTTGCTCTATTTTGTTTTCATAGCCTTCGTTATCTTAGCTTTGTTGACCTTTGCTATGCTTTTGCAGAAGAGAAGTACGTAACCGTGCAGCCGTACTCCAGCCAGGGCAAGGATGAAATAGCTTTTGAGAAAGGAGTCACCGTGGAGGTGATTCAGAAGAACCTGGAAGGCTGGTGGTTTATCCGGTGAGCTGATCCTCGCTTGCTTTATTTCCAGGAACACATTTGACTGCATTCATGACCAAACACCTTATCGTTTTTTTCTTTACAGCTACCAGGATAAAGAAGGCTGGGCTCCAGCGTCTTACCTGAAAAAAGTAAAAGATGACTTCACTCCGCGTAAGAAGACGGTGACAGGCCCAGTGGAGATTATAGGCAACATCATGGAGATCAGTAACCTGCTTAACAAGAAGGCCCCAAATGAGAACGTGCAGGATGAAGGCATCCCAGAGAGCCCCCAGGTGGCCAGGAGGGAAATCAGCTTGCCAATGCCGTGTCCTGACACCAGTCCTCCTCAAAGCCCGCAGGACGGGAAAAGCAAAGCAGAACCCACGTCACCAGCCGTAGCCCGTATTGCCCCTCATCGGGTGGAAATTGGTTAGTCACACTTCAGTGTTTGGCTTTAACTCATGAAGAAATTTGTGTCACTACTTAACAGTACATTACTTCTTGCTCAACTTAGCTTCTTATGACTTATAAAAAGTTACAGTTTTCCCTCATGTTTGTTTCACAGGTTCTCCAATTCTCAGACAAAAGCCTCCTCCTCGAAGAGATGCAACCTTGGTGAGTGTTTTAATATTTCAATTATGTTTAGAAGAAATTATGTCACCACCACCGTTTGTCTGTCTGTCAGCTGATCACAAAAAAATGCTGGAATGGAGCAAGAGGTCGTTACATTTTGGTGTAAATAGGGACCTGGGTATTGATGAATTTGCTTTTTTCTGATTTATTTTTATTTTTGTATTATTTATTATTATTATTATTATTATTATTATTATATAGTACTGTGCAAATGTTCTAGGCACCCCTTTTTTTTGGGATTAAAACAAACAAACATCATTGTCAACAGAAAATCATGTGAAATCCCCACCCCCTAAAAAACATGCAACATAAATAAAATGTGAGATTATTAAGTTTTCTTTTTCATTAAAAGTAACCAATCAGTTACTAATTTACAAACCTCATTTTAAAAAGAAGCAAAAACACAAACAATTTTTTGATTTCCTTGTGGCTGTACTGCCTCGTCCTTGACAACACAAAGACAGTTGCTGATGATCAATCAATAATATTATTTTAAAAAACCTGATTTAACACAGCCTGATTTTCTTATGAATTTGAAGAGACGCCCTCAAACAAATTACAGTGTGTCATTTCATCACCTAAAATAATTTATTAATTATTTTTAAAGGTGAGATGTAGTCAGACATTTTACATATTTATTCATAAATATGAACTATTTAACAACTTCTCTTTATTTAAAAAAAATTAGACACATTTTTAATATGCCTAAAACTTTTGCACAGTACTGTACATATATTCATATTAGAATTATAATATAATAATTATTATGATACTTGTTATTTTTGTATATTATTTTACTTTTCTTTTATTATCATCATTTGTTTTCTTTTTTAGCATTGCTTGATGAGACTTTGTTGCTGACATTTACATCTGTTTCTTAAAAACTAATAATGTACACATTCTGCTCCAGTGAAATATGGATTTGGAAATTTCTGATTTAATCTTGTACTTACACACCATTGAAAGGAATGTATCATCAAATGTTGGATTTGTTTCGAAAATCTAGGGTGCCGAAGACTTTTGCACTTTTGTCTCTAACCATGCACAGAAGTGACATCTATGAATTTTCCTTTGTAAGATCTTTGACCCAAAGAGTAAGGACATGCAATCTCTCCTTTCCATTTAGGGGTTCCAGTTGCCCTCCCCACCAGAGCCCCCTACAGTTGAAGCGGAGTATTACACCATTGCAGATTTTCAGTCCTGTATATCAGATGGTATCAGTTTCAATGGAGGGCAGAAAGCAGAGGTGAGGCCACTTTTCTCCAGACTAAACATCAGCGACAATATTTAACTCATGTAACAGTAATACTTATATTGTTGTATGAAGTGTAAACTAACTACTGAGCATGTATTGTAGGTCATTGAGAAGAATTCTGGTGGTTGGTGGTATGTCCAGATAGGAGAAAAGGAGGGCTGGGCTCCTTGCTCCTACATTGATAAACGCAAAAAGCCAAACCTGAATCGTAGAACGAGCACTCTGTGCCGCCCAAAAGTTCCGCCCCCAGCTCCGCCTGTGAAAAAACAGGATTCGGTGGAGACTGCACCTCCCAGCAGCCCAGGGTCTGAGGCCCCAGAGTCCCCCGTGTCTCCTGGGAGGCCTGTGTATGAAGAACCAGAATATGATGTTCCTGCTATTGGTGACCTGGACATGGAGTCTGAGTTTGAGTTTCTCAGAGGAGAAGGTTCCTTGGTGGATGCAAAGAATGAAGAGTCTGAGAAAGGTTGTCATCTGTCCGCCAAAGCATCCCCAGCTTCTTCTCTCCACAGTGACTCCTTCAAGATAGGTGAGTCATTTGAAGACAGTCAGGAAGCAGAGGGGGAGGCAGAGGAAGAGTGTATCTATGAGAATGACAGCTTCCGGCCTTTCAGGGAGACACCAGAGAGGCAGTGCAGCAGGGACTCAAATTCCTCCAAGACAAGTATCTTGTCTGATACTGGCAAGACCACAAACATAAACCCAACATCAGGAGGACGGAGACCTACAGGAAACAAGCTGAAGATTGACATAAATGGGGGATTGTTTTCAAATAAATCTGAAGAAGTGTCCAGTCCTAAATCTGCTTCCACTGAGTCTACCCCAGATCTGTCCCAGCACTCCAGCCCTAAGATAGACCAAGAAGAGAACAAGAAGAAGCCTTCCTCTAAATTAAAGCCAGTGGTGAGGCCCAAACCACAACTAGCCAAAGCCTCCAGTGCAGAGAAGATGGACATCAGTACCTTAAGAAGACAACTGAGGCCAACAGGACAACTAAAGAATGGCACCAAAACCACCAAGGGTGAGGATTCAGAGACAGCCTCAGTCGTCTCTTCTGAAGACTCCTTCTCTTCTCAGAGCACATCTGATCTCTCCTCCATCTATTCCAAAGGCAGCCGGGGAGACTCTGACCTGGAAGCTTGCAGTCTTTATCGCACCACAGATCCCTATGAGAAAGTCCAAGACTCTGAGCTCAGCTTCCCCGCTGGAGTGGAAGTGGAAGTGCTGGAGAAGCAGGAGACTGGTTGGTGGTATATTCGCTGGGGTGACACAGAGGGCTGGGCCCCAACGTACTACCTGGAGCCTGCCAGACATCAAGATGACATGGAATCAGAGTCCGATGGCACTCCTACTAAATCTGGAAGCCTCAGCAAGTCTAACAGCTTGGAAAAGAATGAACAAAGAGTGCAGGCATTGAACAACATCAATCAAAACCTAAAAAAGATTACCCCACCTATTCCCTCCAAGCCACCAGGTGGTCTTTCCAAACCCATAGGCTTGTTCAGTGGATTGCAGAAACAGAATACTACCAAACAGCAGCAGGTTGTCAGACCACAGTCTGTATTCATATCAGCACCAATTGTGGACGGTCCCAAGCCCATCGGGTCTCTCAGGAGGAATGAGTCGCTCAACTCCACAGACCATCCACGATCCAGCCCTACAGTTCGACGCAACGCCTCCTTTGGCACTGTTTCACGCAACCTGGTGCCAAACAACTCATCGCTTTTCAACAGAAACAGATCAGGTAATGGTAGCGCTGAGTCTCTGGGCCATGGCTCGAAGAAGAATGCCCTCCCAGTGTCTACGGTAAAACCCAAGCCCCACATCATCCATAACAATCTCAGAGAGGTGTATGTCTCCATAGCAGATTACCATGGTGACGAGGAGACCATGGGATTTCCTGAGGGGACAAGTCTGGAGGTTCTTGAACGAAACCCCAATGGCTGGTGGTACTGCAAAGTTCTGGACAATGGCAGACCAAGGAAAGGATGGGTTCCTTCAAATTACCTCGAGAAAAAGCAATAGCACTCATGTATTGATCTGGCAGAACTCTGAACATGTAAAGACTACTTAAAACAGATGCATTTATCTTATCAAAAAGGTTCATTCTAAGTGTAAGGGTTGAATCTTATACGGTACCTTCTCCAAAATGAGCTGTCACGTCACATGAAATTAATTCTTTGGTGAAATGAGTCTCCATGAACCAGTGCCTGACACGATATTTTCTTTTAACGGTGTACCAAAGAGACCTACAGAAATAGAAAGAATGGTTTAATGCTTTAGCCGTAACGTTTAACTTGAAGCTAAATATTTGAAAGTGCATCATTTTGTGTCCAAACTTTGAACCTTTTTGTAAGTTTATAAAGTAATTTTTAAAAGCCTTCTAAGCATTTTAAGCCTTTTGCATGTTTGAAACAATTCCTTATACTGACAATGCCTTGGGCTGTTAAAATATTTTCCATCTTTTAAAAAAAAAACTCAACTGTTGCCAAAGCTGCTGTGTATTAGTTTCATCTTTATGCTGTCTATTTGCATGTTTTTGTATCCTTTAATATGTCACATTTATATGTGATGAAGCATTTTACGCATTAATGCCTAATGTTTGTCTTGCGTCACGAAACAATTTGTGAGCATCTCTGATTAGTTCCCTTCTTTAATTTTAAAGGAATCTCTGGTTTCCCTCAAATGTATAGCTTTATTTTTTTCATTTAAGAGGCTATTGTTCAAATTTAATCTTTCCCAGTTTCAGAAAACTATATTTATTCATTTCTTCAAACTCATTTTATTACTTATTTTATTAATGAAAAACGTTTTGCAATTTTTTTTAAAGAACTGCTCGTTTCTCATTTTAATATTTTGAATTTCTGCTGGGCAGTAAATTTGACAAAAACTCTTCAGCTGCGTTTGTACTGAGATGCTCACATTTGTTCTCCGTTAACTGTGTGACCAACTGAAGTGCCAAATGATTGAATTCAATAAATGCACTTTGAAACAATTATTGGTCTTTTTATTAATTTGCATCACTCATAGTTATTGTTTTGCCATATTATTTTGTTCCTGTTACATTTTCCCCTTTAAGACGCAATCTCACCTAGATGTTTGGGCCAACATAGACAAACGTATTTGCAAACATCGGTGTTTGCTGGCCTCCACCGGCCTCCGCCGGTCTACACTGATAAATGTTGACCGAGGCCAAAAATTTTCAACGTTTAAAATTTCTCGCCATTTGCCGACATACCTCTGGCTACGCTGGAGACCGTTAGAGAAAGTTAATCTCCACTATGACCGAGTTCCCTACACTAGCCTCTCCTAGCCTCCGCTAGCCTAAGTTACTGGTGCAATCATCTACGCTGGCTAATGTTTGGGTGCTGCTTTGCCCTGCCTGCTCAGAATCACTGGACAGTGGTGTGGCGACCTCCTCTCCTGCATGTTGCCATGTTGGCAAAAGTCCCGCTTGTTCTAATGGCATGCTGGCTAGCACCACTTTGTGGAATGCCAAGCTGCGTTAGAAGTTTGCTACCAAACTCCGGTAAGGCGCAGTCACACCTAGGCGTTTGGGCCAACGTAATTGCATTCATCGGTGATTGCTAGCGTCCAGTAGCCTGTGCTAGCCTTTAGTGGCGTTTGGCGGTGTTCGCTGATGAACAGCGACCACGTCCAAAATTTTCAACATGTTGAAAATTTTTCGCCATTTGCCGACGTGCCTGTGGCTACGTTGGAGACCGTTACAGAGCGTAGATCGTTGCTACATGCATGTTGCTCTTATGTCGTGCTGGCTAACGCCCACCTCCGCTGGCCCCCGCTAGCACCACATTGTGGAACGCCGTGCTCGACTTTGCCCTGCATTCGCCAAACGCTGGGGTAAAGGTTATAGTGAGATCGCACCTTTACTGAAGACAGAAATCCGACAAAATTATAGGTCAAAATCACAGTGAATCTCAAATGAAGAATTACATAGGGTCAAAATTTAAAAAATCTCCAATCACATTGAAAAGTGTATCACATTATTTGTCTAATCTTAAGGATTCCGAAAACGTATCATTTGGACTATCTATGGCTGAATGTTCTGGGGTTACGGGATCAAAATCACAAAAGTGGTGCAAAGGCTGATTTCACTTTGTATAGGGGTCAAAAAATAAAGTTGCTCCAATTTTGATATAAAGTGATGCAAATTTTTGGTTGAGCTAATAGGATTTTTAAAAAGGAATACTTTGCAACATTTGTTATGCTTCACTATCACATTATGTTGTAACATATGTCATAAGTCAGATTCCAGTCGATGTTGACCTTGTTTGTCCATTACTTTGGAGACCAAGCATTCAAAACAGTCAAAATGATTCAATTTTTTTTATTGTATTAGTTCACCCAATAATTTGCATCACCTTTTACCAAAATTAGGCCAAATTTAATTTTTGACCCTTGTACAAACTGCAATCAGCCTTTGTCACAATTTTTGCAGTTTCTACTCCATAACGCCATACTTTTTGGTCATAGGTAGTCCAATCTATACCTTTTGGGAATCCATATGGTCAGACAAATTTTATGTTATACTTTTCAACATAATTGAAGCATTTTAAAATTTTGACCCCTGTCTTTCATTGACCCCTACCCTGCTACTGCCACTCTGGGATGGTCATAAACTTTTGTGTAAGCCATGGTATACTGACACTGGATTATAAGTGTTGTTTAGTCACCTTAGGTGGTACCGATGAGGTCAAAGTTGGCTGTGGGCTCATGGACTAACAAAGCAAATGAAACAATGATGTAGAAGCATCCAAGTTTCAAACTGAGAACCAGCGCACAATATGCGTATCACATTCACCAAATCATTTTAAAACCACATTACAATACAACTTAGGAAATAAAGAATAAATAACTTATTATCTCCAGTTGTATTAGTGGTTCTGAATGCATCTCAAGCATGCATTCAGTTTCAAGCATCTTAAAA
Organism: Chatrabus melanurus; assembly: GCA_900302635.1. Classification (NCBI taxonomy): domain Eukaryota; kingdom Metazoa; phylum Chordata; class Actinopteri; order Batrachoidiformes; family Batrachoididae; genus Chatrabus; species Chatrabus melanurus. The sequence goes on from OMMV01182640.1 coordinate 9,003, forward strand.
CATTTTAAAACTAGACCCAAAAAAGAAAAAGCATATGAAATCAACTTAAATGATGTAAAATACTTTCACGCTGAGAGCAGAGACGTGGATTAAGCAGTAAACCAAAACTTATTCTTTTTAATGTTGCTCATGTGCGCTCCAGATCTTTAATCTGGTGATAAATGGACAGGTTACGCAGTTTTCTTTGCAAATATATGTGAATATTTAACAATTTTCTGATTTATTATTTGCAAATCCATGTGGCTTATAATACAGCATAATTAATTCCAGACTATAATAATGTGTACCATTAGGCTTGTCTTTGTTGTGCTCTCTTGTTTTACAAGTAAAATATCTCTATAATAAGTCTGTTTATATCTCGTTTAAACTTTAATCTTAGCATTTGAAATCTACCTGAAGTGTTTGACCAGCTGGATGCTGTTATTAAAATTAATGAGATTACTCTTGGTTGCCTAACATACCTTTTAATTCTTATCCAAATCGCAGAGCCAAACAGTGATGCAACTCATTTTGGATTCCTCTGGCAGCTTCAGGAAAACCTGAGTGTTTAACTTTGAATTAGATTTCAGTCTGTGGCTGCCGGGCTGCTTAATTTAGCAACAATTGACAAAGCAAAAGTGTGGAATTAGCAGCGTTTGTAATGCTGCCTTCAGCTGTAGAGCGAGCGCATAAAAATGCAGTTTCCACTGTGAGAAACTTTATATTTTTCATGCATTTTAAAAATGGCTGAAATGTAATAAAAATTACAACCACAAGAATTCCATGTGAAAAAAGGGCCATCCTTCTGTCCTCTGCTGGCATCTCTGCAGCCATACCTGAAGGGGCAATCTCACTCTAACATTTACTCCAGCATTGGTGAATGCAGGGCAAAGTCGAGAAAATTGGCCAAACGACAGCAAAAATCACATTAACGGACTTTGGTAGCGACTAATGCAGCTCGCCGTTCTACAACATGGTGCTAGCAGAGGCCAGCAGAGGCGGGTGTTAGCCAGCGCACCATTAGAACAAACGGGACTTTGCCAACGTGGCAATGTGCAGGAGAGGGAGTCGACACACCACTGTCCAGTGATTCTGAGCAGGCAGGGCGAAGCAGCACCCAAACGTTAGCCAGCGTAGACGATCGCACCAGTACCAGGCAAGCGGAGGCTGGTATAGGGAACTCGGTTGTAGCGGAGATTAACTTTCTCTAACGGTCTCCAACGTAGCCAGAGGTACGTGGGGAAAACGGCGAGAAATTTCATCAGCGTAGACCAGCGGAGGCCAGTGGAGGCCAACGGAGGCTAGCGGAGGCCAGCAGACACCGACGTTTGCAAAGACGTTCATCTATGTTGGTCCAAAAGTCTAGGTGAGATTGCGCCTTGAGATTCAGGTAACTGCTGATCATCTTTACAACACATCTGCATTTATTTATTTAGTTTTGGCTTGGTTTATCTAAAATTTAAAAAATGTGCTTATTTGTGCCAGTAAAATTCTCACAACAGTAAGAAAGAAGAAGTGCAAGAAACATTCAAGGATATATATTATAAGCGCACAAAAACTGGGTGTCAGAGATGATCCAAAAATCATCAAGACGCCGAGAGTCATTACTAGTAGCAGAACAAGGACAAAAGTCAAAGCTAAAGCACAAGGTAGGACCATCCATACGGTAAATGGACTTCATTTATAGTGTTTTTTTCCAAAGCGCTTTACAGTGATGCCTCACATTCACCCATTCACACACACACTCGCACACCGATGTCAGTGGGAGCAACTAGGGGATTAAGGATCTTGCCCAAGGGCCCTTAGTGATTTTCCGGTCTGACGAGGAATTTATACAAAAATCCAATTAGTTCCCCTTGAAGACGTCGGACCTGAAATATTTTCCTTTATGCACATCTTCACACAGCCTGCAAACCAACCCATTTGGGAAGAGTTGCAGTTTTGAGACTCATGGACAGAGGGATAGGGTGATTCTTACCCCCCCCCAAAACTTTTCTTTGTGGGGTTTATAATAAAGTTGACCAAATCCAAAACCAATTTCATCTGAAACTAAGTGAACACAAACTAAATTAATATAAAGCTAACATGATCTAAAACGGACTGAACATGAAACTAAATAAATTTGAAATTAACTTAATCTAAAACTGACTGAACATGAAACAATTAGTTTGAAACTAAATCTAAAACTGACTGAACACAAAACTGAATTCATTTGAAATTAATCTAAAACTGACTCAACATGAAACTAAATAACTTAATCTAAAACTAACTGAACATGAAACAAGTTTAAAATAAAGCTAGCTGAAGGCAATGCTAATAGAAGTTAAAACTAACAAGCTATCTGAACGTAAAACTAACAGAATATTAAAGGTACTAACTGCACTAATTCCAATTTTTCAAAAGTCTTTCATCTGACCTATAATAATAGTTTTTTACCATTTCAGGTCCAGAGCATACGCTAACGGTGCGATATACATAGATAATCATACTTTTACAGTCGCGCAATTCTTAAAATGCGACCCGCATTTAACGAGGCCGAAGTTTGCCGAAGTCCACGACAACAATATCGCGAGACTACCGCGATGAAATGTCAATCGATTATAACATACCTGAACGTCCGAAATATCAGAAGCCGACGAAGAATCGTAAGCCCCCTTTAATATCAACAGCAGAATTGCGCTGGATGATCACACAAGTGTTTGTGTAAAAGCCAAGAGGAAAAAAC
>OMMV01182653.1:0-11666 GCA_900302635.1 Chatrabus melanurus
TTGTTATTTCCAGCATCCGGGACCATTTCTGGATCAAAACATGCCACCCAGATTGCCCGGATTCGTGCCATTCACAGCAATAGATGGCATCAAAACATAATCTTAACAGACATAAACCTACCTTTTGCGGTGTTTTACTTCAGTTTCAGAAGACTTGAGAGAATTCCTCAGCAATCCCTGAGTCGATGTTGTAAATCTTTAGGGTTTCATTGCGCCCATGAAGTCTTGTTTCATTTCCTCTGTCAAAACGAGGCCCATGCGCACATCCCAGAAAACGTGTCATTGTAAAGGCAAGACAATAATTCATCAAGTTTGGGTATCCAAATGTCTTTGTAAACTTGGAATCCCAGAATAAAGGAATGAAACTGAAATGTAGCGCTTGCTATTTCCTCAGCCACTAAGTCAATGTCATAAATCAATGTCGTAAATCTCCCAGGTTTCATTGCGTGCATGAAGCCTGTGCCTTCATGAAATCTGCGTCAAAACGAGGCCCACACACACACATCCCAGAAAATGTGCGCTTGAAAGAATGATTTCGAAGTACCCTAAGTTCAATGAAAAGAATTTATTTCGTGCACAGTGCACTTAAACATAGGAATATGGTATATATTTTACCATACATTCTCTTCTGCCCTGTGGAGGTCATTGATGATGTCACTGACTGTTGATTTGGGGATTTCCTTCCCAGCCATCACAATGTTCCTGTCTTCAGCTGTTGTTGTTTTCCTTAGTCAGCAAATTCGATTTCTGTTGTTTGACAGAACAATGGTTTCTATCTTTTTCAGGACATTCCAAATTGTTGCATTGGCAGTGTTTTTGCAATACCTCTAAATGATTTTAACACTTTTTCTCAACTTCAAAATTACTTGCATTTCCCCTATCGCCAGCTTATTGTATTTAACAATACCTACAGTTTTCACAGGTGGAATCCAAGGCTAAAATCAAAAGTAGACAGAGTTATTTAAGGCTCTATCTTGATGATCTATCATGCATGGTCTAAAGCACATAACGCAAATGCATTTGGGGCATCTATTAATACAGCACATAATCTGAGCACAAGGTATGGTGCAAGACGCAGAGAGGTTGCATTTATTAACTTCATTATTCATGGATGTATTTTGGGCATAAGATGAAATAAGAGTGTCATCAGTCATTGCCTTTAAGAGACAGGTACATCAGGTGCACCAGGAACTGGCACGTTGCTATTTAGCTGGCAAACTCAGAAGTGCGAGGTTTTCTGGTGAGGAAAGGTTTCTGTATGCAAAGCATCAAAGCATGCGAGCAGGTGCAGGAATCATCCACCGCAGCTCCCTGAGCTCCTCCTGCAACACTTTCTCCTCCTCATCCTACTTTGATCACCCTATCTCATCCCTATTCCACCAGGCACAGACAAACACGCACGCTGCACCTGCACCATCCTGTGGCCAGCCCTATTTTAGGAAGAGGAAATTTAGTGTAAAAATGTGGTACAAACCAGAGTTGTTAAAGTTTCTTATTTTTTCCAGTAGTGTTTACTTGTATGATGCGCCAATGTGCATCCCTGTGTGTACAAGCAGACTGTATACATGTCGTGACCCCACCTATGGCGTATCTAAATACTGCGGTGTGTAAATAGCAGAAAAACTCTCTATTTAAAGAGCATGGGTGCTGGGCGTGAAAATAGAGCTCCAAAGTGTGAAATCACATATCCATGACAAAGCTCAAACTAGTTCTACATTATCTTTTCAAAATGGGCGTTTTGTGTGTTGAGGACTAATCTGAGTGCAATGTGTGCACTTTTTTCATCCTCATGTGCAACGGTGATGGATTAAACAAATAAGGTGAGTCAACTATATATTTACTGTATCCATTAACAGTTTAGCGACGGAATATCAACTTAGTTCATGCCCGGAGCGCTTGTAAATGCCACCACCATGCACAAAGCTTCCTACACCAGGTTTACGCTGGTCTTACACCGGTTTTACGGCACAGCTCTGGCTGTGGCTGCTTTTGCCACCCGATCTGTGTACTCACTCATCGTGTATGATTTACAAATTGTAAATATAAATACGGAATTATATAAATCAATAACACTGTGAAAAATGACACAACATGCCCTACTCGATCCAGGCCAACGCCATTCAAGACATTCTAGTCATGTCTGTCTCAGCATTTAGCTTTCAATAAACTCAAAGCAACACAGACGTGGGCGGGTAGAACTACAGCGCCTGCAGCAGTATAAGAGAATGGAGAACAGCAACACTTATCACGTTGTAACTTCTTTCTTTCATGCTAGCTCATACAATTCCTCACAGTTACCTGGAATATAATTTCAACTTTCCATATGATCAGAATTGTAGTGGTTTTCCCCTCGCTGTTGTGACTTAGCCTCATCAGGAAAGTAGGACACTAACAAGGCTATGGTGATGGCATTCATTTTTTTCCCTAGCAACCATTTGTGTTGAACCAGTGAAGCGCGAGTCAACGGACTGCGACGGATCTCCATAACAACTGCACCGGGTGGAAACTAGCAATGACACTTGCACTGCGATGTTCTCTGCTTTGCGCCGGGTGGCAGATAGGGCCCTTAAAGTTTACACAGTTAATCTAACAGGACACATCTAGGTCACAAGAAACTCCAGTCAGTCACGTGTTCCAATATTTATGCACACACAGAAATCGGGTGGTCTGATACAACAGATGCTATGTTCTATGTTGTTTAGCACATCTATATATGTAAATATCACAAAATGAAAGCTGATATTCAAAACTGTTTTCTCATATTCAGCTTTTAATCTCAAACTCAAATGTCTTCAATGTACAGCCAAAAAAAAAAGAAAAAAGACTCAACCGTGTTTTTCCACAACTTTCAGAGGTAACTGTGGAGTGCTACTTTTACTATGACATAAAATGGATGATGCTGGTCGACGTAGCAGATTCTCAAAAATCTCTATGAAACATCAGAGAAGGCTCGCTCCAGGGGTCCAAATTTCCTGTCTTCAATGCAGGTCGATGTAGCTCAGTGGAGGGCGACTTCCCACCGGTGAAGCCCGATGCCCAGCGACGGTCCACAGGCCCACAATGACGCAGTTCAACTTTTGACATTGGAGGGCAGGCGCACCAGCACCGCACTCCGCAGAGCAGCAGCGCTGATCACCGACCCAATGCCCGAGACACCATGCGACGCAACCCACACAAACTCGACGCAACTCTGCGACCTCGTCACCCGCCACCTCAAGGACCTCAAGCTCACACTCCTGTCTCAGCCTCCCCGGGCTCCAGGAACTGTATGACCTCTAACGTTGGCCGGTGGAGGCGAAGGGGGCAGTAACGGAGCACTAGCGGAGGTGACACAGTGGCAGCGGAGCCCAACTCCCGCCAATGTTCCAGCACGAACATCGAAGATTTCAAGCATCTTGAAAATTTTGCCGGCACCACAACAAACACCAGCACTGCCCGCCCGACGTCGATCCAGCCCCCACGGAGTCTGGCAGACCCCAGCGCTGGTTGACGTCAATCAACTTTTCTCTCCGTTGGCAGACGCCGGGCCAATCGTCAGAGTGTGAATGGGCCAGTACATGGTGCAGAAAGATGTGGCTTCATTAAACTGATATGACTCAGTGGCGCAGGACATCCATAATTTGCCCATGCTTGACGTTTAGTGGAAATTTTGTTGTGACACAAATACACGTGTGTCACAAATGTTTTTCTATCATTTCCAATGCAATTTGGCCACATGACAATGTCTGTGCTGCTGTCAGTCGTCTGCCTGCAATCACTCACACATCTATTAAGTAAGACGTGCTGAGGCTCATGTTTGCTTTTTGTCAAACAACTCTGTAAGAATCACGGCAAGGCAGAGGGAGTTCACTCTGCCAAATAATTCCTGACACTCACTCTGGGCCCTGACACATTCAGACAGACGATGGAGATGAGAAAATAGACTACTGACACTTAATTCAAGAGCGCTGCCTGGACAATGGGGGATTCCAGAAGTCTTTCAGGCTGTGTTGGGAGCAATCTGACCAAAAGATACTTGATGAGCATCTTTGCGCCACGATTTGAATTGTATTCAGGTTGAGGTGCAAAACCACTTCACCTGAAATGTCAAGCGAGCTCAGTGGCTTTGTCACGAGGTGATGACAGAAAAAAAAAAAACAGCACACACAACATGTTGAATGCATTGAAATAGATTGGACAGAGGCTCAAAGCATATAAAGTCTGTTCCCCTTAGAGGGAGGGAGAAAGCGAAGTTAAAATATGGTACAAATTAGACTTATTGAATTTAAGTTTTGTTTCAAAGCACAGAAGCCCTGTGTTTTTATTTAAATGTGATCATGTTGTAGAAAATATGGTTTTAATTTGAGATTAAAGATCATAATTTTTTTAACTTTTATATAAAAAAGCTTGACTTTTTTGTATGATTTGATGTTGTAAAACTCTAAAGGCATATAAATACGGAGGTGAAAACTGTAATACGGTCGGTACATACTACATACTGTACATATATGAATGCCTTTTCTGTAAAATAACTTTACTGGTTTGCCTTTCTTTGTTTTTGATATCAATCTTCCTGTGTCTCCATTATGAACTGAAAAAAACAAGTCTTAATTTGATTATTTTTGAAATTGACTCGACTGCCAAGTTTCATCTGGTTCATTATGCCTTTCTCGTCTCAATGAAGAAAAAGAAAATCAAAACAAGGGACATTTTTCTCTGTCTCCCCACTGTCAAAGTATTGTTAATATAGAAAAGTAGAAAAGAAGATACACATAATTCCGGTTTCAATTTAGTGGATGTGTATGAGTTTTGGCAGCGACAAGGTTTTGACTGTGACCTACTTTTAACTCTGTCACAAGCGTCACGGAGGCGCCCATGTGCGAACTCATCCAGATTTGGTCTGTCACAGAGCGCTCAGGTGCAAACTCGTCCAACATTTTGGTTCATAGAGCATGTGTATCCGAAATGAAAGTGATACCTGGAAGTGTTGATGAGTTATCATGGAGACAAAGTTTTGGGGATGACCTACGTTTAACTAGGTCATGAGGGTCAGAGAGGTCATAAGGATAACAGAGTGCTCACAAGCAAACTCGTCTCAGACAGCATGTGCATCTGATAGGAAAGACACACCTGGAAACATTGAGTTATTGCAGCGATGAGGGGTGTGATGGACACATGAACGGAACCCATTTTAATGTCTGCCTTCTAGGAAAAGGCTATGAGGAAAATAATAATTTGTAAAAGTGTGTCTTGATCGCATATTTTGCGGGGAACTCAATCATTTACCTTCACAGGTGTGCCCGTCCTCTCTCAAGTAGAAGCCTTGGCGACAGTAGCACTGATACGATCCGTAGATGTTTGCACATTCCTGGCTACAGGGTTTTTTCTCACATTCATTCACATCTAAATATGGAAAAGCACAAAATTGATGAGAAGTTTTTGAATTTTTGACACATACTTTCAGACATAAACAGAAAACCAAAAAAAGAGATAAATCTGAAAAGTTTCTTTAAAAAAAGCACATGACCATATGAAACATTTCAGACATGCAGTTGTGGTTTCTTAAGCTGCTTCCCTGTGATAGATTCCAGCCTGGAATGAATAAAACCACAAAACAAGATGCAATCATATTGGTTGGACCAGATTTATCAACAAATGTTAAAGTGAAAGCATGGTCTTATTGGTTTCTGAGCAGTGAGTGCAGTGATTTCTGTGGATCAGCACTCCAGTCAGCTTTGATCTTTGAGGCACAACATCTTCAACAGAGTGAAGCAGAAAACCATTACAAACGCATCGGCAGACATCAGCGAGATGGAAACGAAATTACATTCCAACAGAAAAAAAACATTTAGCTGACAACAACGACAAAGAACTTTTACACAGTTTGCTATCAGCGTTATCTCCAAAGTCTCATCCATGGAATGCATTTGGCTTTTGATGCCAGCGTTCTCCCACAGGCTCACACCGACGCTTTGAGATCTTTAAGGACTCGACAGCCCATCTAAACAAGGAGACGTTTAAGTTCTCAAAAAAAAAACAACAAAAAAACAAAACAAAACAAAAACTGTCTTACCATCACAATTCTTGCCATCCAAAGCCAGGGAGAAACCGGCTGTGCATGAGCAATGGTAAGAGCCGGGGGTGTTTTCGCAGGTCTGGACGCACAGCCTGCCAGGATATCGCCAGCACTCATTTACATCTGTCAGAGCACGAGAGCAGCCGTTAGAAAGCACACGGATACCTCCGAGCCACCGAGACCTCCACGTCACTTCTCATTGGGCCGTACAAAATGACGGCTCGACTGACTTCCACCTCATCAGCTGACGCTTCACCTCGCTGTGCAGGGATTAACAGTGTTTTTAATATTAAGGCCTTGTTTGAAGCTATCTTAAAGCTAATTTAGAAAAGACAGCGTGCGTTTAGCGGTTAGAGCGAGAGAGACAAATGCATGTCGACAACTACTTTCATCACTGGCATGTGACATGACCTAAGGTGTTGAACAGATTGTCTGGTCTGTAATGTGTCAGCCGCTAACCTAAGGACATGTCCGTGTTCACCGTCCATACCATCTGCTCAATGCTACCGTGTTATCTGGCGCTGTACCCGACTGTGTCGCATGAATTCACGCACCTGTGTAAGACTCACATCTCCATCTCCAGATGTTTTGGTGCCAGAATTAGTGTTGCTGAATGGTGCAAGAATCCTTCACTTTGGGTGAAAAGTACCAAACTTGGCACAAATACAGAGTTTTACCCACTGAATAAATCTAGTCTAGGAGCCAAGTGATTTTCATCTATTTCTTCCAATATGGCTGCTGATTTCAAAATGGCCACCATGGTAGGTGAAAACCAGTAATACGAAGACATGTATGTTTATAATATGCTCATTTGAAAAAAAATAAAAATAAACATAGATATATGTGTTATGTGATACTTATGAACTTCCATCCCTTTTGAAGTGTGGATGTAATGTGGACAGAGGATGCCTTGGGCAATGCAAGTGTGAATGAGAAGTTCATCGTATTGCAAGTGTCGTGGGGACTGCAAGCGCCATTAAGCATCACCTGAACTTGTGCATCACATGAAACAACGTAGGACTGGAAGGTGGCCCAGGGGTGACCTTGGGACTCTGGTGTCCAGGGTATAATGTAAAGAAGGCCAATGACTGTTTTGAGATATTTGATGCATCTCAGCCACTTATCTTGAAAAAATAAGAATAAGCTTGAATCGTGCTGCAACCCCAGGTCTCTGCATAAACATCCTGACAGGCTGCAGACTTTGTTTATACCCATTGGGTAGTAATTTGGTGGCCATTTTGATTTGTTTTCCACCATTTTGGATATGTCTTAAAAATCAATCAATATTGACTCCAACGCGATAATATACATAAAGATGGGCGTGAAACATTAACAATTAGAAGAAATGAATGATTTAAACCAGCAAGAATCATTGGTGGCCATTTTGAATTTGGTCACCATCTTGGATAGAAATTGGATTGGCCCCTCGGCCAGATTTAAAGAGCACATGAAGAGCTATATATGTGCCAATGTTGGTGCTTTTCACCCAAAATGAACAATAGGTCTGATATTCTGCAGCACTAAATGACTAATTCTTTCACACTGGAGGGTTTTGGGTATGAATGTCCATTTAAGGTCTTTCCACAGCATCTCTTGTTTGTGTGCATTGTCTTGACCTGTAACCTGCTGTGGTGACCTTCAGATCACTGGCTTTTTTTCCTTCTTTTTTTTTTTTGTAGAAGTCATGGATCGAGGCAACAAGGCAACCAGACCATTGCACTGCTTCCTCTCATCACTTAATGTCATTGGCATCCGAGGTCTGATAAAGTCAGGACCACTATGTTCAGATACTAGCGTTCGTTGAAATTTTTTGGAGATTAGTAAAACTATACATTTTTGGAAAGTGCATGCGATAGCCAATCAGAAAATAGATGATTCCATTTTTCCGGAAGCCACCATGGTGGCCATCTTGGATTTGTAAAACTGGCAGCTTAAAATGGGAGTTTTTCAATATCTCGGCTTCGAGATGACCTCGGATCTTGAGTCCAGTGGCTAAATACATGTTTTCAGGGCCAGGGAGTCCAATGGTGCTAATTACAAAAATGTATATGTGGGCAAAGTCACATATACAAATTGAAGTACAATTGAAGTACAATTTAGATTGAACTGGGCTGCAGCAGTCAAGCTTGGGTATGGTTAGTCAAATTGAACCCAGTTATCAAACACAATTAGTTACTTTCTTGACACAGTAACTGACAGTAAAAATACTTTCTCACAGACAGTGACTGTGTTGGATAGACTTCTTGCTTTCAGTGAACAATATTATTTCAAAACTACAGTCAGGTCCATAAGTAATTGGACAATGACATTTTTTTTTGCAATGATGTCTCTGTACACCACCAAAATGGAGATGAAATGAAATAATCAACATGTGTTTGTATTGTACACTTTTATCTTTAATTCAAGAAATTTGCCAAAAATATTGCATAACCATTTAGGAATTACAGCCATTTACACAGGCCCTCCATTTTCATAGCCCATAAATAATTGGGCAAACTAAATAAAAGTACTATTTTTAATATGAGTCATCACTTTTGCAGCCAGTTTTCTTAGTGAGGGGATGGATACATGAACATTTTCAAGTTGATGAATATGTCTTGGACTTAATTTACATCAATAATTAAGAAATACGAATCCCAAACATATTTACCACACAGTACCATATTGACCGTGCAAGAAGGAGACAAGTGAGGGAAGCCACCAAGACATCCAGACAACTCCAAATGCTTCTGTGGCTGTGACTGGAAAAATGTGAATTGTGTACCTTTTGTCTGTTGCACCACCAGTCGCAGATTCATGGTGAAGTGGAACAGAGAAGGATTTTCATTCAAGTAAACACATTAAATCTAGGCTTGTGCCTTCTGGCAAACTGTATCGAAATTCCACATATTTTTAAGACAATCCTTCTTTATTGTACTTCACTATGAAGTTGTAAAGCTGAAAGTCTGCACTGGAAGCACACCTTGACTGTTTCATTTCAACTCAATTGGTCTGGTGTACAATGGCAAAATTCTAAAAATTGTATCACTGTCCAAGTATTTATGGACCTCAATGTATACTGTGTATAGTTAGGTTGTCTTTGTCTTAAATGTTACATTTTATATGAGTATCAGAGACAATTTGGTGTGAGAAATATGCAAGAATAAGAGGAAATCACATTGAAGGGTATCAAGGTTTTAGCTGCACTGTAATGATTTACACTGTTGCCAACGAAACAAGTAACATGAAAGCATTCTGTCAGATTTCAAAAAGAATCAAACAAAACAAAAAAGATCCAGAAAGGAGAGAAGATGCTTTTATCCACAGAGATGAGCGTGTGTTAGCAGAGCACTTTGTGACACTTTGTCAAAAGTGAACAAAAAGCAGCACTATTCGTAACATTTGCTCAGTCTGTTACGTCATCGGATTTGACTTGATCACTAAAAGTGATTAGTGTTTGCTGAACATCAGCTGCACAGTTTGTCAGGCGGGAAGTTAAAAATGTGGATCACAGCCATCAAATCCTTGTTACCTTCAAATGTATGTGTCCAATTAGTTCTGCTTTTTGAAGTTCCTTGAAGTCAGAGACAGCATTTGGAGTATTTGGTGTCTAAGCTTCAAACCGGTGCTGCGCTGTTCGATGTAAGCAGTCTGTTACTAATGGCGTCAGTATGCAGTCATCCTGTAGTTCAATCTGGACCAGCAATGAATTCTGCTCCAATTAGACATACATCCAGTAACTTCTTCTGAGGTGACAGAGAGTCGATTGAACATTTCAGGGCTGGTAGTTGAATCCCTGCCCGTCTGCATGTCAGGAGTCCTTGAGCAACACACTAAAGCCTGTGTCTCACGGAGCGGCGAATGCCGACGAACGTAGCGATTTTTGGGTTTCGTCAGGGTTCTTAAAAGGTTGCAAGACACTTCTCAAACAGTTTTTAGGGTCGCCAACAGTTTTTGTTGTCGCACCGAAGTTTTGGACATGTCCAAAATGTCTTTGCGAATGTATTTTTCTGCAAACAGTTGTACGCATTTGTAAACGGTTGTAATGCCGCTCATGACAGAGGTGAGTCCTGATTTTCACCAATGTTAGTCAGAAAAGCGGCGAATCCAAAAATCGTTACGTTCTTCTGCATTCTGCGCTCCATGATATACTAGTTTTAAGCTAAGCTAAGAGTCCTATCTTGACTTTTCCCCCTTGTCTGTATATACAGTGGATATAGCCCACACCCTTGGGCTTTTACACATTTTATTTTCTGTATGCCATTTTGAAAGAAAAAAAAGAAATCAGGCTTCTTTATATTAAAATTATTAAAATTTCTAAAATTATCCTCTTTAAACTCAAAATGTTTGTGTGTAAAATCAGGAAACGTTTGATTTTCCAGCTCGCTCCGTGGTGAATGACGGCGCATGACATACGTCACGACCAAACGTTAGCGATTGGTTATGGCAGATCCAGAGTGGCACTGGGCAGAACCAATAGTTTTGCACTTCAACAGAGTACCCGCCTTCAAGTAGAAAACATCTGTCAATGGAGAGTGTCCAGGCTAGCGGGCTGTACCATGTGCCACACAAATTGAGAACGGTTCAGGTCGGGTTCCAGATGTGATTGCGCCACAGCGATACCTGTGGGAGTATTTCAGGAATGCCTGTGTCGCACGATTTTTTAGAACATGCACAAATCTCAAGCGAGCCGTGTGCGCCGCCATGCGCCGCCATGCGCCACCATGCGACACCCGCGACGGGTGGGGGACTCCCACGAGAATGTCGATCACATGGTGTCGCAGCCCAGTGTGATAGGGCCTTAAGGTCTAGATCTTGCTGTTCAGCGCTTTGCGGTGATTTATGTTGTGATTTGGTGTTATATGAATAAACTGAATTGAACTGACAAAACATGAGACTATTTGATCAGTGGTTCCTGAGATGGAGCACATACACAGAGGCACACACAGGAAAACAGGTGGATTATAGTGCAATATCTGTAGTTTTTTCAATTTTATTTTTATTTTTTATTTTTGCTGGATCACTGACTTCAGGTTGGTACACACATCATGCAGTTATCAGTAGAAGGCTGATACAATCTGTTTCAGTCTGATGTAATCTGTCATCACATTCATCAGAAATATGAGTTTGGTCTACTGCAGTTTAGACAGACTGATGACTTCTGCTACCAAAGCATCTCTGGCTCCAAGAAATGTTTGGTCAACTAAACTTCCAGTCTGCTCTTTATCATCTCACAGACCTGACACAGCAATACGTACCAGTGCAGACTTTGTGGAGGGCATCGTACTGGTAACCTGTCTGACAGTCACAGCGGTAGCTGCCAGGGATGTTGTGACAGATCTGACCGGCTCCACAGCGATGGCTTCCCATCTGACACTCATCAATGTCTGGGCAGGAAGAGACCGATAAAGTTCATTACCTCAGCACGACTGCCAAAGCCAAATAATCATGTTGCATGTTTGTAGTTGTGTTTTTTACAATTCAACAACTTCATTAGCATCACCCATAAGTATCACCCCTGTCTAACACACACAGTGTGTTAGACAGGGGTGATACTTATGGATCTGTTTCAGTGTTGTTTCTATGACATGAGGCATGTATGACTGACATATTTCATCATCCCTATGGAGAT
>OMMV01182656.1:0-12395 GCA_900302635.1 Chatrabus melanurus
CAATGGGGTTTCATCTTGTGTGTTTAAACGTTTGTGCAAATTGTGCTCACCTTTCTTTGAAAAAAAGTTTGTCAGAACCTGACTTCCTTCATTTCGTCTTCTCTCCCTGTCTTTCCTCTCCTTTCTCTTCTGAGAGCCAGACTTAAATTTATTTAGCTGTGGCTGTGACATATTGCCGCATTTCCATCCAGATAAGAAAAGTCTCACCGTAAGCAAGGGTTGCCAGATTGCACGGTTTCCCGCCCAATTTGGCGGTTTTGCAATCTATTTGGCTGGAAAACCTTGCTGGCGTCTGGCAACACTGGGTGCAATTCTCGAAATCAGCTGTGTGGACTGAACCATTTTGCGCTTTTTGCAAGGGGTGTTCACAGAGTAGTCACAGCAGTCTTTACTTTTTTGGAATACAATAATATACCAATTTATTAAACTAATAGACTAAGCTTGCATTTAGATCAATATTCATCATGAAATTTAGTTATTTTATTAAAATATTTAAAAATATTTAAAAAATCTAAACTTCCCATGGGCCCCCCTCTGCCTTGGGCCCCCCCAAGGCTGTCCAACTTACACCCCCAGTCCGACGGCCCAGCTGACAAGTGTTCTTGGAACGTTGGTGACATAGACCCTGTGCAGTCATGTAACCTTCAGTTCTTATGTCACCATGTTGCTTTGTAAAACAGACCATGCTGGATTTACTCGAACAATGCAAAATTAGGTTTATCGCTGTCAGAATGCAAATGCAGAACCACAGATCTGCCTTTCTCAAAATACGGTATGTGTTACACCTGTAGCTGTGGATGCCTACATCAGTCACAGCATTCCTACACAAATCTGCCCCGGTTATCTCCAAGCAACGATTAATTTAGCACACTGCCTTTACTTACAAACGACAGAACGATCAAGTAAACTGGTTCACCTTGTCACCACATGTGGCATGATGACTGATGACCAAATAACACAATATGAATGGTTGCAGGCTGAGAGAGGGAGGGACTACGCTGCAGATGGTAACCCAGATGTTCTATCATTTTCATCAAGCGGATGACGGAAAATTATAAAGTCATAAATTTTCAACTTTTCCAGCTAACGATAGCTGAAAGGACAAACCGAATGTTGATTGAACCTCAATTATTCTTTTGCTGCAGAGACACCCGGTTTTGTATCAAGTAAACACGAATGATTTGCGTGATATTACAGAGTTAAATTAAACTTTAACTTCACAAAAAGGCAATTCTTTAAACAGCATACATCCAAAGCTTCCTGTTTTAAGATAACGCTGTGCAAGCAACTCAAATGCTTTTGCATCTTTATAAAACTTTATTCTGTTCAATTAACACTGCAAAGTTACTGCGTCTGCCGTCATCCTCTACCATCTGCCACTGCAGATGACAGTATCCACTATAACGACTGGTACATTTTTTTCTACCCTCAATGTGCAGAGCAGGTAGTTCCAATGGGGAAGGAGTTGTACTTCCAATATAAAAACAAGGGTTCAATCCCAGGTGTGTTCTTCAGGCTACCTGTCTGTCTAGAAGTACATTTTGTACAGGCTCTGATGTGGTACTTATCCCCGGATACCATAGCATGAAGAAAGGTCTAGGACTCCCCCTGGGTGTGACGCCAGTCTATCGCAGGTTACTTCCTCAACCAAGGCCAGTACCCATTTACAGCTGGGTGTGCTTGGACAAGACACTTCATCTGCATGGTCTCAGTCCACCCAGCTGTAAATGGGTACTGGCCTTGGCTGGCAAAGTGACCTGCAGTGGACTGGCATCTCATGCAGGAGGTGTAGCAGACTCTCATCCGCTTCAACCTACTGTATCTGGGGATAAGCACTGGTGTGATGCGCCTCAGGGCATGTACAGGACTTACTTCTACTATTTCTTACTGTCAGTGTGTAAATGTAGCATTGTGTCAGTAACGACATTCACAGGAGTTGTAATTTCATGACAACATGACAGCAGCCTGGTCAAGCTGAGTCAAACAGGCTCACCTGAGGTGTAAAAATAAGAAATATGCCCCCTTTCCAGCATTATCTAAACTGACTCTATTCCAAGCAAAAATAAGTTGAGAACAACTTGCCATTGGGGAAATATTCACTATATAGCTTACTTGTTGAAGCCTGCTGTTCTCCCAGGTCAGTTTGCTCATCTTTCTGGGATTGATAGAAATATGTAAAACAAAATATCCTTCTTTTGTCTATGTCGATTGGTGCAGCCATATGCTGAACATGTCCTGCGTGTCATTTAATGCGTGTCATTCGAGCCAGGAGGTTCTAAATGAGACCATATTTAATGGGATTAATAACTTCCTAGTTGCAGCAACTGAAGGCAACCTTGCCTACTAAGATGGTAGATAATGAATAATCACATGATCTAATAACATCAGCAGTGCATGTACATGAGATCAGTTGGGCAAAGACAAAGTACTTGTTTTGTGACCGTCTTTGAAGCAGCAGGGAGTGGATATGCTAGAAGAGGAAGAGTTCAATAAATTAGGATCAACATTTGAAAGACAAGCAGTGGTGGCATGGTGTCCACTAGACTTAGGCTTTGGAAATGAAAGAAAGTGACAAATAGCCTCATTTTAAGCTACATTCAAAACCATGCATACTGTATGTGAGAGAAAAGGAAGAAGTGTCTACTTTGGCTGCATTCATACAAAATCCTTTCTACAGGGTTGTGTGGACTTGTGATCGTGTTATTTGAGTTTAAGAACATTACCGCTGCTAAATCACTGCTACGGAATCCAGGATTAAGCACCAGCACCAATGGGCCTCAGGGTCTATATAGAACTTTTTTCTTCTTCTCCTGCTCCTCTTCTAATACAGTAAATTTCTGTGCACCAATGGTCTCTTTCTCTTGGACCCTATTCACTCTGTACCTTGCTCAACCACTTACCTTGCTTTTTTCTTTCATGGCTAAATTCATACAAAATCCTTTCTGCAGGGTTATGTGAAGATATGACCATGTTATTTGAGTTTTAGAATGTAACCACTATGAAACAATCACAAAATAACAGTTTATCTCTCTACTTTGACATATTTCCCTGCGGAAATGGTCCGTCTCTCCGTGACACCTACACCTGCTCATAATTTCCTTCATCCATCCAGCATCCACTAACCGTGCAGCAGGTGGCAGTGTTCCGCAGGTGGCAGGCAGGTTTATGGAATGTTACATAAGAAAAATAAAGTCGTTTTCTGGATAGATCTCTTGCACCAAAATGCATCAGATTTTGAACAGTTTGTCCTCATGATATTTTTGTTTGTAGATGTAGAGCATGATTGCATTTATTGTTTTTGCATGTTAACTAACTGGAGGGGATGTACTCATTCATTTATCTATCACTGCATTTTACAGGGTACATTCCTAGGCTTTTCTAAAGCCAAGGAAAATGGTGATTGCTCACAAGAGATAAAGCAAGTGCAGGTAGGATGGAGTGGATGGAGACTGATGTCAGGACTGTTGTGCGATAAAAGGTTACAGTGAAAGAGACAGATGGTGGTACGGCCTGGAATGATGTATGGCTTGGAGATGTGGCTTGAATGAAAAAAGCAGAAGGAGTCAGAGGAGGTGAAGACATGATTGTTATGATTTGACCTTGGAGAGACGAGGAAAGACGAGGTTCAAAACAAACAGATTTAGGGTAAGGTGAAAGTGGGACAAATCAGTGCAAAGGTGAGCGAGGCAACATCACGATGGTATTATGGTCACTTGAACTGGCGAAACCCTGGGTATGTGGGGGCACTGATGGAGGTACCAGGAAAGAGGAAGGGACAAGGCCAGACGAGCTAAGCTATCTAGGTTGTAGGAGTGACCCAGGAAAAGAGCCTATACAGAAAAAGATGGAAATAGTACAGTGGATAACCATAACAATTGTGCATTTTATGATACAAGCATTAAATTGCTACCACAGTTAGTATTTGCCATAAGGTTTATTTTCAGATGTGTAGGCAAGTTGGATTCAGGCAAATAATATGGTATATGTTTCAATATGATTGGAGGATTTTTACATTTTGACCCCTGTGTAATCTTTCATTGACCTCTCATGGTCCTCACAGGTCAAATCCAACTTGCCTCCACATCTGAAAATAAACCTTATGGTATGTACTAACTATGGTAGAAATTTCATTCTTGTATCATAAAATGAAAGATTCCCTCATTATTTTCTTCAACACTAGGAATGAAAATCTGCTATTGGGATCCAGATAAACCAGAGGAAAAATAAGAAGCTACTAATGAGGCATCTTGAATAGTTGTAGTCGCAGAGTGATCATTGAAGGGCCAAACCGGCACATAGGTTCATGTAAGTCTTTAACATGTGTGATGCATAAAAGAGAAAGACTGTAAAATGTTGTTCAGAGTCTATAGAGGCTCCTCTCTGGTATTAATTTGATATCCTGGAATGGAGAAAGGGCGGGGGATCATTACAGCATGAGTGCCGTTCTATCCCATATTTTCCTCCTTGCAAAAACCATTATTCTCTTTCATTTGTCACATGAGGCGTGCAGGACAGCCTTTTGATTAATGAAGGCTTCACGTGGATGTGCACATCTCCTTTTTCGCTTACATCCCTGTCTTCTTGCCATCACTCTACTTTCTCACTTCCACTTCACTCTCGCCTAACTTCATCTCTCTATCCTTGCCCTGTGTGACAGGAATGCCGGAGCGTTTGGTGAGTGATGTGTTTTCCCGTCTTTTTGAATGACGGAATTGTAATCCTGTCTGAAGAATGTGGGACTGGGATGTACTGGGGTCACTGTCAGTCTATAACACTGTGATGCCCAAAAGATCCAAATCCACAGTGCAGCTATGTGGTTTTGTTAGGGGTGCAACGGATCACAAAACTAATTTTTTGGATCGGATCACTGTTTTTAATTCACGCATCGGATTGTTTTTCAGATCAGCAAAAAAAAAAAGGAGACAAATATAACTTTGCTTTCCATTTATTAAAGAACAATGAAAACAGGGAGTCCAATGTTTAAAGCTACAGTGTGTAAGATTTAGTGTCATCTAGTGGTGAGGTTGTAGATTGCATTATGACATTGCCGGGCACAATTTTGTTTTCTTTCACGTTCTCAATGCTTTGGCAGCAGGGATTCATACTCCCTTACCTTCTCTTGTGATAAGCAATACGTATTATCGTCCATTTCACAAAAATTGGGGTTCTAAACCTTGTTAGCCTGCACTAGCAACCAGTAGACAGTATATAGGGGAGCAACCACTGATTCCTCTTCTTTTCTCTTCAGTCTTCCAGCCACGCTGAAAAATGCAAAATGTGGCATAAGTATGTCCCTTTTGGGCTACTGTATCAACATGGCAGTGCAACATGATAGCCTCGATGAGGGGGCCCACTCCCATGTACACATGTAGGGCTCATTCTAAGCTCATGAAAACACATCGATTTGTTGTTGCATTTAATTATACACTAATGAACAGATGGTTATTAATGCTATATTGCATTTCTGCTAATAAACACCCCTAATCCCACACACTGTAGCTTCAAAACATATTTTAAAATAAAGCAGAACACCCTCGCTAGGTACTAAAGGACCAGGCACAACTCACCACATCTCATCTGACTGCTGCTTGGTCGAGCCAAGCGCAAGGCAGCAGACGATGTCTGCCTTTAACATGCTCCATATACATGAACGCACAACTGCTTTGACTTCACTGCAACTTTGCATCAAGAAAATAAAAACAAGTCACCATGACAATAAAGCTGTATTTCACACTATTATTTAAACTTTACAATTAATCTGCAGTCAATATGCGTGTCAAACCGTCCGTACCGATCACAAATCATCTATGATCCGTTACACCATGAGGTTCTATTGTACGAGAAGAAAAGTGACATTGCTGCCTGTGACCTCACGTCCGTGGGATGAGCCAAAGAGTGGCAGTAATTAGCCATCTTGTTGAGATTGGGGTGACTTTAGCCTTGTTCTAATTTAAAGCGAGATGGAAAAAAACATGAGTGGAATTAGTGGGATCTGCCTATAGCTTGGTTCTAATGAAAGCGTTGATTGACTTTTTTTTTATGGCGAGTGCCGTTAACTGCTTCTGAGGTCCAGTTCTATTAGCAGTCTTGTCAGTGAATGAGAGATTGAGCAATGAAACAGGCTTCTGTATGAAGCATAAAACATTTCACGAAACCTTCATTCCATCAAACTACTGGCTCTTCAGAGCAGTAACAACGCCTCTGTGAACATTTTTCGATGATGTGTAATGCCTGCTTGGCAACCTCACTGAAGTTCGAGAGCCCTGTTGTAATATTATTGCTGTTGAAAGCTCTATAATTGCTGCACTCTGCAAAAAATAGTTACTGAATAATGTGTTATTGTCAATTGTCGATCTGAAACAATTAGCTGATTAATATGTCAGTTGATAACCAGAAAAATAATGAAAAAGGAAAATGCCAGTTTATGAATTGGATTGCTCCTTTTCGGTTTTATTTGAGATATACTTTGATCTGTTTTTAAAATGTTCTTTACTGACACTGGTGTGTTTTAGAGGCCATTTAAAGTAGTCACATTAAACATAATTTCCACAAGGTAATGTGTGTTTTCCAGCCATTTTTATAGATACCATCAGGTTCACTATGTTCAGGTACGAGCTTGTGTTGGAATTTTTTGGAGATTTTGGAAACTATACATTTTCAAAAAGTGTATATAATAGCCAATCAGAAAATGGATGATTCCATTTTCCCAGAAGCCACCTTGGTGGCTATCTTGGATTTGCAAAAATGACGGTGTAAAATTGGAGTTTTTCTATATTTCGGCTTCTGTAATTACCATCAGTGGTGATAATTACAAAATTGTATTTGTGGGCAAAGTCACCTTTACAAATCCAAGATAACCACAGATAAAGGTGGCTTTGCCCACATGCATATTTTTGCAATTAACACCATTGGATTCTTTAGCCACTGAAATCAAGATCCTAGGTCATCTAGAGGCCGAGATATTGAAAACCTCCCATTTTCAGCCGCCATTTTTACAAATTCAAGATGGCCGCCATGGTGGCTTCCAGGAAAATGGATTCATTAATTTTTTGATTGGCTATTGCATGCACTTTCCAAAAATGTATAGTTTTACCAATCCCCACAAAATTCCAATGAAATTACATAACAAACCTGACTAATAGTCTATTTTCAGACGCTATAAGTAAACAAACTAATATATAAGAATTTTTGTTCATGCAAATCTTCACTTTTACAGCCAATTTTCTACAGACAAGAGGATGGATACATAAACATTTCCAAGTCACTGAATAAGTGTTGGACTTCATTTACATCGTTAAGAAATCATTAATCATTAAGAAATGCGCACACTATGGTATTGGATAGTAAATCAGTTCTCAAAAACTGAGTGATCGCACAAGAAGGAGACTAGTGAGGGAAGCCACCAAGACACCCGTGACATCTCTGACGGAGTTGTAGGTTTCTGTGGCTGTGGCTGGAGAAACTGTGCACAGCGAACTTTTGTCTGTTGCATCACCAGTTACTCAGCTTCATGGTGGAGTGGGACAGAGAAGGACATGATTTCATAACTATGTTACATACTGGTGCCCTATGTTGTTTACTGCATGTTCAGAGGATTCTGGACACAATAATCTCACGGTGTGTGTGTGTGTGTGTGTGTGTGTGTGTGTGTGTGTGTGTGTGTGTGTGTGTGTTACGAAATATTAATCCCAGCATCCCTGCAGTTGTTAGAACTGAACCCAGCACACAAATAGGGCATGTTTACATCTGAAATACAGACAAATACCTCAAGAAATACACCAACCTCAAGTCAATGTCAATATATTTTTTGTACCATGGGGTCCGATTTGCCAAAGGTTTCCCCTATTTGGTGATGGTGGCTCAGTCTCTGAGCCACCATCACAATGCAATAAACAGGTCATTTGAATATCAATAGATGTTGAGCTCCCATCCAATCATCATTTGAAGATGTCTTGTTGATTTCTGAGATATTGTGACATTTCTTACAATTTTCTGATGCATTATAAACTTATGTAATTAGTAGGTGTGTGCATCTCTTCATTATAAAACGATCTGATACATGTCTAGATGCATGGGCTACAACACGATTCAGGGATGTTTCTTTATCATTTTTAAACAATTCGATTCAGTGCAATAGCACATTCATATTCACAAGCATATTTCATGAAAGACTAGGAATCTTTTTCAGGTTTTTACTACTGTGGTGCAGCATGTTGCCGCTGCCTCTGCTCACCTTTTGTTCACCACTGGAGGCAGCACCACACACAGCAGCAGAAAGTACAGCATAGAAGAAGCCCAGAAGAAGAAGCCACCTATTGTTATCCTGTTAGCATAGCATAAATAGCACAGCAGAACTTTCCTGTTTTGAACTGGTATATCAGTATTCAAAATTGTGAACGTTTAAATGGGTGCATGTACCCGTTATACTGCCTATCACTATCAAACATGTTGATTTGTTTTTAGCTCACAGGCAAAGTTAATGTTCCTGTGAACAGTCTTGTGAGAGCCTTGCTCTACTGGTCCGAAGGTCCACTGGTCCGAAGGTCCACTGGTCCGAAAATTAGACCTAAGTTACTTTTAAGGGACCCATCATAAGGTATTTCATGTTTAGAATAACTGTAAAAATTATTTAAACATTGGAAAATTGTAACATATACAAGCTTAGTATTGATAAATGTTTAGAGATATATAGTGAAACCCAAAATATGTAAATATATTATTATTTTTATAGCTTTGAAGTATGCTAAAATGAGACCCAAAACATGGGAAAGGGTTAGGATTAGGGTTATTTTTTAACAATTTTCGGACCAATGGGCCTTCGGAATATTGACTATTCACCCCTTGCTCTGACCTTTGAACTTTTACGCGAGCTTGAAAATAAGGAAGTAACAGTGTAACAGTTTAACTCAACCGATTCATAACATTAAAACTGAGTCATTGATTAGTTCATAGTATATTTAAATCGATGCAGGGGCTCGTGCAGTCATATCTTTTTAATTTAATTTCATTCAAATTAAAATCGATTTCTGATTCATGTTGGTTATTTGTTACACCCTTAGTAATTAGGTAATTGCTAAAAAGATCAAGAAATTAATAGCTTGTAACGCGATATTAGGTGTAGCTTTAGTTGATTGCATGATGCAGTGAGGCAAAACGTCAGGGGACTGATGATGTTGTCGGAGCTGAAATAAATATTTCATTGATTCATGTGCAAATACACAATCCACATGCATCGTGCATTCACAATGTCATTGTACCCTATTAGAAACCACACAAAGACACGCACTGCACAGATGATACTCGGGTAGTGAAACGTAACTTTGTCCCAACAATGTGTTCCAGGAACTGCTGACTTTATTACTGCGGCACTCATGGCTCCACCCACTCATAAACATCAGCACCATCACCTGCAGGTCTCAGACACATCTCGCTTCATTAACAAGGCCATTACCTTTGACGATGCTTATCAGGATGGGACGGACACCGAGCGTGGATGAGTGTGCACCTGTCTGTGGGGAAAATTATTTTTGTAAATGTCAAGGACTTGATGACTTTCCTCGTACCTGCACTTGAATCTGCGCACGTTTGTGTGTGTGTTCTTGTTGTGCTCTGACATATAGGGTGCACCAGTCATTCAGCACGCTGCGCAGCCCGTGTGACACTGCATGAAAAGATTTATTAACTGAGAGAGAATTTCTTTCTGTTCTGTGATGAGAGCCATTTCACAAACCGTCATCATAACGCAGCACTGGTGTCAATCTCCCCAGCAATTTGCAGATCCAGTCTGGTACTTAGCACCATCATGTGACTCAGTGCACGCAAATTGTGATTTATCCGTGGCTTTTGCTGTGTGAAAATGATTCATGGTGCTACTTTGTCCCAGCCCGAGTGGCATACTTTGGGTCTGGCACACTCCTACTAGCTCTCTACATTCATAAATCATGTTCTGAATATGTATTGATTCACACATGATGGTGGAAGTTCATATTGTTTATACATCACCCAATTTACTCAACATCCCTCCCTAGTACCGTATGCTGCACTATGTAATGGTCATCATACTGCTTTTTTGTGGCTGTAAATAATTGGAAATGTAAAGGCATTACCCTTCGGCTGGCCTAAATGGTCCAAATGCTACAATAGGATGTACAACACATCCAAACATGCATTAGCATCACGTTATACAGAGCAGCTGGCCTGAATGTTTTGCGGACTTTAATGATACACTCTCTCTGTGAGGAAGCTGCTAATTGTTAGATAGTGGAGCCTCTGTAAGACTGTTCTGGGAAACAGAGATGGTAAAAGCTTTTAGAGATAACTTCCATTAAAATACAATACTTTTCTCACCACACATGGCCCATTTCTCTCATCAGTACAAGTTGTTGTTCGGTCAAAAGCTAAATACACTTGTGGAAAAATGTACAAAGAGCAAATGAACAATTGAGAATCTTTTTTTTAAACTGAAGAAAGACAATTACAGTTGGTGAACAAACAATAAATGGAGACAGAAAGAAATGGCAGGGAAAAAGACAGGGATATGATGTGAACAATCATGAGGCAAAAACAAATAAATGGATTTAGACCACAGACAGCACTTTCAGTTGTCAGCAAAAGTACCCACCGCCACCACTAACCTAGTGAACCCTCTCCCAGAACAGCTGGCCAAATCAAGAACACTTCCCAGGAGGCACACAATGCCGTGCTACAGCCAACAACCATGGAAAAAACCCACCAAAGCAGAGGCAGTTCTTTTAGAACATTGCATTATGAGTTAACCTGAGTAACTAATTAATATGTTTACAAAGGAATAATCTATGAAATGCCCAACCCACTTACTGACCCAATGTATCTCTCTTATCAGCTGGGGGGGTCCTCATGTGCACAAAATGTACCCTAAGTTATGCAATGGAATTTTGAAGTAGACCACTTCCCGCAACAGAAAAAGTTGGTTACCATTTTCAAAACCTGGCAAAAAGTGAGAGAATGGCATGTCTTTCTTGGAGGTCGCCCAAAATTCTCAGAACAATAATTTGAGGTTGGTAAAATCAAGAGGCTTATTACATCACGGTTTTTCATCGTACAAAAATTAATTACCACTCATATTATTAGTCTTGGGATGCTCTTTCACCTCATATATAGTTTTTTGTGATCAAGTTAAGGATGAGGTCACTAGAGGTCAAACGGTCACAAAAATTAGGGTCAAGTGAAATTTGGACCTACCGCAACTCCCTTGAATTAATACATTAAACCCTAGATGAGGGTGGACATCATCTGTACAGATGCCAGTCAACACAAATATATATCAACAAATTGTCCTTTATTGTCATAAAAAAAAAATCAATGGAAGAAAAGGAAATAAGTCTTCTTTCAATATGCCGTTTTTCCAATACCGAAGAAAATTATTCACATCTCCAAAACAGATATGGTTCTACCTTCCCTCATCCTGTTTGGACAAACTACCCTTTAAAATGTCTGTAATGCCTTACTCCTTCATTTTATATCACATTTACTAGGATGGGGATGATATCTATGCCATGTATTGAATGAATTCAAGGGAGATTAGAAGCAGTAGGTCCTATTTTAACTTGATCACAAAAAACTATATATGAAGCGTTGAACTGTTCTTTTGCCAGGGTGGAATGATTATACAGCACACATCATTAATGACTTCAAAAAACAAGAATTGTGTGCACAAGTTTGAACTTAATTGGGATCTTCTTTAATCCATACAGGGTCAAAATTATTCATACAGGCTCAAATATATACATACATTCACTTAAGTGAATAAGTGGTGCTGAAGGTTCGACAATGTCTTTTAACGTGACAAGGCCAAGGCCTATTAACTCCTTGTTAGTGATCGTGATTGACTATAACTGGTAGTTTCTCTTTGCCAGCATAAAAAGGATGTGTTTGACAACACTCATTGGACTGACCAATACTCAGAACAATGGAAAGCCCAAGGAACTCAGTGAAGATCTAAGAAGGCGAATAGAGGCGATTCCAAATTCCACGCGCGACCCGAGGTGGCACGCGTATGGCCAATTTCTCACTTCCGGTGTCGACATCCACAGATTTCAAGACAGCGGACAACAATCATGATTCTCACTTCGGGTCACATTCTGGCGTTTCATAGCCTGCTTTCCCGACAAAAAAAAAAAACCTTACCAACTTTAGTTAATTTAATCTTGTGACGGTTGTTTACCTCCGTTACTCCGCTGCCCGTTAAGGACTCGACCAGCATTGCATTGCGGGGCTGACGTCACGATCCCATTTAAATAACATTCTGCAGATTCACAAATAAAAACCATGGCGAAATAAATACTTAACGGCTAAAAACGGGGCAGAAATTAACGTAAACAAATAGCAATCGCAACGCTCACTTCCGTGTCGATATC
>OMMV01182659.1:0-13303 GCA_900302635.1 Chatrabus melanurus
ACGCCGAAAGTCCCTGGAGAGCCTACCTTGTTGTTCGATCTGCTTGTAGAATTCATCATTTCTTCGAATCACTTTAATTTAAAACTTAATTTTCCATTCTGTTTCGGTAGCGCCCAGGGATGCCCTCCAACAGAATAGGCGGACCAATGGGAGGACAGCTTCCAGGTCCCTCATACGGTGGTGGGACCATGCCCATGCGTTCCGGCATGGGACCCCCAAACTTGGACGCATCAAGAAAGCGGTTTCTTCATCAGCAGCAGCAACAAGAGGCGCTGGGAGGCCTCAGACGAGGGTAAAGTGTGGAATTTTGGGGTTTGTGTGAAAGAAAAAGGAACTCCGAATGCAGATTGTCCTGGAACATGTAATTGTTAAAGCATCATTCAATGTGACTGCTGCTTCCCTCGATTTAGAGATGCCAAAACCTCCATTTCCATCCTCATTACCAAACTGCTTGGCCGAAGCGGACTACTTTGTTTGTAAACGGCCGTCGAGTCAAACTGTGAGATTTCCCTCCAGTCTGGCTCCTTTGGTGTCATTTGTGCAAGTTTATTGTAAAACAAAGTGGGTTCTAATCATTCCATGACGCGTTTATCAAGCAGGACCTTTTTGATATTTTCCTCATTTAGACACAAACTGAAGGCAGTGTAATTTCTTGTAAAGACATTCATGTTGTTGTCGGTAAAACGAGGCTATTTTTTATTTTTTTTGGTCTATTGTGGTACTTTAACTCTATAACAACACTACTCTGTTTTTAGGATGTGCAGCCTTTTTGTGAAGTCGTTCCAGTGTTAAAACTTAACATCAGATCTCATGACTGGGCCCTGCTTGCAGCAAACGCAAGCGGCTATTTTTGACTGCAAACCGCTTCCTGACGCGATTCGTCTGTAAATGTGACGCGCAGCGTGAATTACACTTTCATCCACATTGAGTCTCTTGTCCTTTTGAGACACTGTAGGATGTTTGAAAGCTGAGAGAAGCAGTATTTTAACTTTTCGTCGATGAAGTGCTGGCGGAAATGAGATTAACTCGCGATGAAAGGGAGCTGTATAAAAGTGAAGAAAGAAAATGTGGAAGCCAGAAACGGAAATGCTCGTTTGGAGAAAGACGTACATGGTCAGGATTTTTTTTTACAACACAATGAAGTTTTCTCAGCTGGCAATGGAATTAAGCTAATGAGGTCTTTCTTTTAATGCGTGTCAGGATGAAGTCAGTTCCTTGTGAATGGGCAAATTTTTTTTATTTTTATTTTTTATTTGTACAGATGTACAAATTTATCATGGGACTGGAGCTTATAGAAAAAGTTGTTTGTAAAATGTTAAACAATTGGAAAAGCTTGGCATTATATGTTTGTTTCTCTAAAAACAAGCAACATATGTGCTCGTGCACGGCTTTCTCTGCGAGACTCAACAACTTCTGCCGTCTTTAGCCCGAACATGGAACACAACGTTCAGCGAGAATTTATTTTCACTTGTGGCACCGTCAGATTCTGGAAGTCTTCGCGATCAGCCATGGTTAAAGAATGTGGCGAGAACGCGTGAAAAAACTACTGCAATTGTGTAATAATAATAAAAAAGTAGAAATATTGGCTATTTTCCTGGTGCTGTCAGATAACATCCACACTGTAATTACAGCTACCGGAAGTAGTTCCGTTTGGCCGAAAACTCGCAAAAGGTCATGAAGCAATGCATTGTGGGTCGATTTAGCCTATTTGCGAAAAGATCTATTTGGTATGGATGCACATTCCTGGTCTGTCCAGCAGGTGGGAGTATTCAGCAGGTAGACAGCTTAATGGTATTTTACATGAGCAAAATCGAGTTTCTTTTTTTGATTGATCTGGTGCATCAAGGTTAAAATCACTTCCTCCTCATTATGCGTTCTTTTAATTTGGCGACTTACAAGATGATAGCATTTACTGTTTTTGCGTCATCTCTTAAGTTAGTTATCGACTAACCTACCCACTCATTTACGTTTGTTCTGTCCAAGCCCTACGCTGTTACCTGCGCTGGGAGGTTTAGCAGTTGGCTCACCTGTATTCATTCATTTTCTATACCCGCTTATTCCAATTAAGGGTCACTGGGGAGCTGGAGTCTATCCCAGCGGTCGTTGGGCGAGAAGCGGGGTACACCCTGGACAGTCCATTGCAGGGCTGGGCAACCTATGTTTTAGAGCAAATAGACAGTGAATCTATGTTAATATCATCATCACTCCCTTTCGTTTTAGGGCGAAAAGACGCAAGATGGCTGACAAGGTTCTGCCACAGAGAGTAAGAAAAATGTAACAGTCTGATTCATACCTTAGATGTAGCCGTTGGCTAAAGTCCCGTAGTTATACTCAGGTGCTGCTTTTGGCTCTTTAGATACGAGACCTGGTCCCCGAGTCTCAGGCCTACATGGACCTCTTGGCGTTTGAGAGGAAACTGGATCAGACGATTGCCAGGAAGCGCATGGAGATCCAGGAGGCCATCAAGAAACCCATTATGGTATTTCAGATTGATGGTGTGTTATGTGATGGTGACAGGATACTCTGAGGTCACTTTTTTTTCTTTTTTTTTTTGGGTGCGTTTTACAGCAAAAGTACTTCAGAACCATCTGTTTAATTCTGGTGAAACGCCTGACGTAACTACTTGTTGATTTGTTCCCCCACGTCGCAGCAAAAGCGCAAACTTCGGATCTACATTTCGAACACGTACACCCCCAGCAAGCCCGGGGGCGAGGAGGCCGAGAAGGTGTCCTCCTGGGAGCTGAGAGTAGAGGGCAAACTTCTGGAGGAAGTAAGTGAATGGGTTTTCTTTTAGCTCCGATTGTTGCCGTGGACCCGGCGTGGTCTGACTCAGTGTGTTTCAGTCTCCGCTGTTTCTGAAAGCTTCACACACTCGGCTGTGGTCGTCCTGTGTCTTTGGCTCAGACCACTCAACCAGATGTGTGTTTACAGCCCGGCCCGCGCCTAACGCGCTCACACACACACACGAGCTCAAGTTCTCCTTTGAAAAAAAGGAATTGAAACCACTCGCCGTTGCATGCCGTGAGCTGACATGCATCCCCTCCCTCCATCACTTCCCGGCTTGTGGTGTCAGTTGGGGCTACGTGAAGGAGGATCTTTTTTTTTTTCTTTTTTTTTCTGTTTAGGCATGCGTAGGAGTATTGCACAAAGTAAGAGAAAGCAATGAGAGCGGAGAAGTGAAAGGGTTGTGCAAACCCACTTAGGCAGGTCTGGGAAGAGGGCGTGGATGCAACAGCTTTTTCTCGTCGTCTCCACTTTGGTTTCTGTGGTCAGAGCCAAAACAATGTAGCTGCACAGACACGTCGCAGTAATAAAACAGCGGAGACATTGTAGACGGCGGTCCTCTCACTTTGTCCTCTCACACTCTTTTGTGCACTTTCTTTTTCCAAGCCTGGTAAGCAGAAGCGGAAGTTCTCATCTTTCTTCAAGAGCCTAGTAATTGAGCTCGACAAGGAGCTCTATGGACCTGACAACCACTTAGTCGAGGTATGACATCATTTTGAAAGTATTTGAGCCACATGGACAGCAAAATGCTCTGAGATTGCTTTTGGTTTACCTTCCCAGTTCTCTTAAAAAAAACTTATCTGGCAGCAGAATTCAGCTGGAATCAGTAAAATGTTGGAGTTGATCCTTCCAGAGTTTGCTTGACAGTGTGGGGGGTATGGGAATATTAACAGCCCTCGAAGCTGGAAGACAGCTCACCACATTTAAAACCAGCCACACAAAGTCCACTCTCAAGATGCAATGAAACCAGCCCTCTTTTTTTTTTTTTCTGTTTAAACAACATGAAAAAGAACTTAATCTAGCTATTCAAGTGAGCTTAAAATTATTTCTAATTTACATTTAAAACAAGAAGAGTTCACTAAATAGTCCATGGGCCAGGCAGGTTTTCGGTACCACCTACGGTGAATAAACAACACTTACAATCCAGCCTTAGTGTACCATGGCCTACACAAAAATGTATAATAGCCATTCCAAAGTGGTAGCTATAGCCAGGGAGGGGGTCAATGAAGGATTACACAGGGGTCAAAATATAAAAATGCTGCGATCATATTGAAGAGTAGACTGCATTATTTGTCTGATCATAAAGATTCCAAAAAGGTATAGTTTGGACTATTTATGACTAAAGGTTATGGAGTTATGGGGTAAAAACAACAGAAATGGTGACAAAAGCCAATGTCTGTGTGTACAGGGGTGAAAGGTTGAAGTTGCTCCAATTTTTACAAAAAGTGATGCAAATTATTGGTTGAGCTAATAGGATTTTAAAAAGGAATAGTTTGCACCATCTGTTATGCTTAGTTATCATGTTACGAGGTAGCATATGTCATAGAATCTAATGGACGTTGACCTTGTTTGCCCGTTACTTTGGAGACACAGCATTCAAAACAGTCAAAACTATTGCATTTTTAATCCTATTAGCTCAACCAATAATTTGCATAGCCTTTACCAAATTTGACCCCTGTACAATTTGAAACTGGCCTTTGTCACCATTTTTGCAGTTTTTACCCCATAACTCCATAACTTTGTCATATAGTCCAAACTATGCCTTTTTGGAATCTTTATGATCAGACAAATAGTGCACTATACTCTTCAATATGATTGCAGCATTTTTATATTTTGACCCCTATCTAATCCTTCATTGTCTCCTACCTGGCTACAACTACCACTCTGGAATGGTTATCATACATTTTTGTGTAGGCCATGGTACACTGAGGCTGGATTGTAAGTGTTGTTTATTCACCTTAGGTGGTACCAATTAGGTCAAAATTGGCTGTGGGTTCAAGGGCTAAAAGTGACATATATGACATCAAAAAGGGAAAGGGTATATGAAGTGTTATGGTGGTCAATCAGTCAGTACCCCAACTTCCTTTTTTCCAGCGTTGCTTAAACCTTTACATACATTATGAATCTCGCGGATAGTCACGAGCCGTCAGCGTTGGACGCCGACCGCCGCCCTGAGCCGAGTAGCGATTGTCCCGCTACCTGGGCTGAACCATATACCTAGTGAGGTATACGGGCTGTGTCAGGTAATGCTAGCAGTAATCAGTCGGTCCATATGCCGGCCATGTTGTGGCGAATATATGTTCCATCCTCGCATAGCGGATTATGTCAAAGGATTGTGGTTAGGGTAACAATTACAATGATTGGAAGTGAAATGGGGCAGCTTATCTTGACCTACTTAAAATGACCGAATACCACCTTCTAGTTCCTGTTACTCCAGGCGTGCGCACAGTGGCGCCTCGAGGTATTCAGATCAGTGCGGCAGAAGTCTCCCAACAATCGGCCACAATGAAAATGGATCCTAATGATGAGGCCAGGCAGTTTTTTCCCACCGTGAGTCTCAAAAGCAGGCTTTTTCCGACCTGGTCCGACAGTCTGGTCAGTAATGTTGAGGCCTTAAGTTTTCCCCACAGTGGTTATGAAATCTGTTAATTAGGGATGTCCCAATCACTTTGTTTTCCTGAGTTAGTTAGATATTTTTTAAAAATATCAAGAATGTAGAATATTTTATTTATTCCTCTCGGGTTGCACAACACGCAACTACTTAAAGATGTTTGACAGTTAAATAACGTCATTGTGAAAATGGCAGCTTAGACTTTTTTCCGCTTCCTGACTTTAATACTGCTGAACCTTTCAGCAGCATTAAAACGGGCGAGATTGTTGCAGCAGTTAAAGTAAAGCGACTTAACTGACATCATCAACACGGTCTGTGTTCAGCAGCATGTCACTCAGACACAAGCGGGCGAGGAAATCACTTCAGTACAGCCTTTTAAATGCTTTGGGGGGAAAAAAACACACGCTGAAGTTGAATGTGGTTGGAGACGACAGCAGCATAGTAGGAGCACTCTGTAATCGAAATGAAACCAAAGCAGATGTTAAAAGTGTCGCTGCTGTCATGTGGCGTGTTGGATTAAAAGAAAGGACTCAGATTTGGATCAGGGTGTATTTAATCGATTCCAGTGGTCCTAAAAGTCCCAAAATGGGTTCAGTACCAATCTTTGGATTGGTATAAGGACGTTCTGAGTGCTGATCATCTTTATTTGTATGTTTAAAAAAAATTAATAATTTATTTGTTTTGCTAACAGTGGCACAGGATGCCCACCACTCAAGAGACAGATGGATTCCAGGTCAAAAGGCCTGGCGACGTGAATGTCAAATGCACCCTGCTGCTCATGCTTGACCACCAGGTATGTGAGCGCACGCTTCACAGCGAACGCCTTCCAAGCAGTCGTCAGAATCTGTGGCCGTCAAACCCTTTTATTGGAAGGCCATAGACACGGCAAATCCAGAGGGTCTTAAATTTAGCGGGTGCTTCACCGATGATCTGATCCCGTTTCAGCCGCCTCAGTACAAACTGGACCCGCGTTTGGCCCGTCTGCTGGGCGTGCACACACAAACGCGGGCCAGCATCATGCAAGCGCTTTGGCTCTACATCAAGAACAACAAGCTGCAGGACAGTCACGAGAAGGAGTACATCAACTGCAACCGCTATTTCAGACAGGTAATGGAACAGAAACACTTGGCAAACTTTAGTGAACTGCGAGCAGATGTCTTCGCTTAAAAACGACCAGGATCCAGCTGCAGACAAAAGTTTACACACATTGGCAAAAAAAACTGTAAAACTCTGTTTTCCCCAACGGCACATATACCAATTTCTCAAACGTGAAGATCAGTCCAAAATGGACATTTAAATCAAAAAACCTCAGCGTTTGTCCTGGTGTTCAACTATAAACTTTTTTTTATGTCGATTATAGATGGTTTCCTTCTTGATTTACAGCCTTGTAAGTCATGATATCACATTTCTATCTGATGCCTCCAACTCCTTCATCAATTCTTTAGGCGTTTATCCTGAGGTGTTGTTGGACCTTTGGGACAAAAGTTTAATTCCTCAGTGTTATTTTGGGCTTCCTTCTTTAATGATATCAAGTCTGTATGGTCTCAGGCATCTTATAATTTTTTTATAATGGACTGTACAATTGCTTGTGGTACCATCGGTCTTTTCAAAATGATTCCTAAGGAATAAATAAATACCGTATTCAACCGTTTAAGTGCACAGACCCTAATTAGCGCGCATGGGGTCTTTGTGGGTTCCGTGGTGCTATTTCCAGCATCCGGGACCATTTCTGGATCAAAACACGCCTCCCAGATTGGCGCCATTCACAGCAATAGTTGGCATCAAAACATAATCTTAACGGACAGAAACCTACCTTTTGCTGTGTTTTACTTCAGGTTCAGAAGACGGGAGGGTTCCTCAGCTGAGTCTGTCATAAATAAACCAGGTTTCATTGCCCGCATGAAGCCTTGCTTCATTTCCTGTGTCAAAACGAGACTCGCGCGCAAATCCCAGAAAACATGTCATTGTAAAATGCAAGACAGTAGTTTGTCGTTTGTGTCTCCAAATGTCTTTGTAAACGTGGAATCCCCGAATAAAGGAATGAAATTCAAATGTACTGCTTGCTATCTCTGTCCCAGGTTTCATTTTGCGCATGAAGCATTGCTTCATGAAGCAAAGCTTCATGCATCAAAGCGAGACCTGCACGCAATGATTTCTAAGTACCCTATGCTCAATACAAACAATTTATTTAGCGCCCAGTGCGCTTAAACGGTCGAATACTGTAATTGTTTTTTCTCCGGATGCCTTAGCTTAACTGTTTAGATCAGGGGTGGGCAATTGTGTGCCATGAAGGGCCAAGACAGTCCAGGCTTTCCTTGCTCCCGATCACCTCAGCAGGTGATTCCACAGATGATCAGGACTTTAAGTTGAGGTTAGGAGCTCATCAGTAAAACCACCTGCTGAGGTGATTGGTTGCAAGGAAAACCTGCACCATCTTGGCCCCTGTTGCCCACCCTTGGTTTAGATTAACCACACACACACGCACACACTCTTTTTTAACACAATAAGGCACTGGCTCTGTAGGTAGGCCTTTAAATACAGTCTAAGGTTCCCCAGTGAACCCCAAATTGTGTCATTCAGTTATTCAGACGCTCTTAAAAGTAATTCCATCAGTTTCTAGACTAATTTAAAATCTTCAAGTCATCTTGTTGTACGTAAACCAATGACTCACTCAGAATCTGTCATAGTGAATAAAAACCTGCCATAAATAAATCTGTCTTGTAACTGTTATTTTTAAATAACTTCACATAGAAATAAAGTTGACCTAATTGACTTAACTTACACATTGTCTGATTAAAAACGGATCATGTGCAGTTGGGGAAAATTGAGTGTGAACATTTTTAGCCACGGTGTATGCAAACTTACGTCTGTAACTGCATACGCTGTTGATTAAAATAAAATATGTGCACTTAAGAGAGAAACGGGTGTAAATCAATTACTGTAATGTAATAAGAGCATGATTTTGTAATTCGACTGCATTATTACTAGGGGTGGAACGATACACCAGCTCCATGATACGATACACCTATCACAGTT
Organism: Chatrabus melanurus; assembly: GCA_900302635.1. NCBI lineage: Eukaryota > Metazoa > Chordata > Actinopteri > Batrachoidiformes > Batrachoididae > Chatrabus > Chatrabus melanurus. The sequence continues at coordinate 8,432 of OMMV01182659.1, forward strand.
CGATGCATTATATCACGATACATAATTACATCGCCGTTCACATTAATTATGCAGAAAGTAATCTGCAGTGAATGTTTCACTTAAAAGAAACAAGTAATTCTGAAGTGTAAATTGTGATTCTTGATGTTACCGGTTTCCTATTTTATATATTTTATAAATCATTCATGATTCTTGTGCAAGAGATCATTATTTCTTTCTTGCAGCAGTTGACTTTTCATGGTATCGTGGTACTCGTCTTAAAAAAAAAAAAACCCCAATACGATTTGATACAGGCAACACGATACGATTATCACGATACACGATGCATCATTTCACCTTTAATTATTGCTAGTTTGACAGAAACATTGAATAAAATTTTGCTCATAGTTATATTTATTCCTTAGATTACCAATTTGTACAGCAAGTTATGAATTTGTGTGCACACTTTCCCTGGTACACACTATTAATTTGAAGGAGTAAGTTATCAGAAATGTTCAAACTAACACCCGCCTGGACAAATGTGACCATATCTGAGATGAAACACACAGCAGATATAAAACAGTATTTGTGTTTAGTCTTCTATGCAAAATGTCGCTCATTACCAAATGTGCTGTGTTGTAAAATGTTGTGCAGATCTTTGGCTGTCCACGGATGAGGTTCTCTGAGATTCCTATGAAACTGGCAGGCCTGCTACAGCACCCTGACCCCATCATTATCAATCATATCATTAGGTATGTCTGTACGTATCACTGTTTGTTTGTGAGAGACGGCGTGATGTGTTATATAACAGTTAATATGAAATAATTTTTTGCGCAAATGTAGAAACTTGCAAAAAAAAAAAAAGTATTTCCCAGGATTTAAGTTTTGCAGACATAAGCATTTTAACCCACCACTTTTACAAATCCAAGACGGCTGCCACGGTGGCATCCAGGAAAATGGAATTAATCATTTTCTGATTGGCTATTGCATGCACTTTCCAAAAAGTGTATTAATTTTGCTAATCTCCACAAAATTCCAATGAAGTTTCATAACAAACCTGACGGCACGCGTTGTCTTGCTTTTGATGCGGACTCTGGAACGTGGGTGTTGCAGTCGAAAAGTTCCGAAACAGTGTTTCAAGTTTGCCATCAGTAACTTTGAGTGCCAACGAACGGTTTCGGTGTTATCCCCGTTCACGGGTACTATCCATTGTTTAATTCTGGTTTTACTTTCCCGGTGTTGTGTATTTCATCCCGTATGTGTCCACAAAGCGGGCATCGCGTTTCTTGCCCCGGTTGCTAGTTTAACTTGTGAAGGCGGGCGCCGCGTCCAGCAGGTGGCGGGCGCGTCTATGGGATATTACACAGCCTAAACAGCGTTGCTTTTTCGCTTGATTTCTACTGCTTCAAAGTTAAGCGCCTTCTAACAATTCATCGCCGCCGTGTGCCCCTTTAATCCGGTGAGTTACAAGATGATCGTATTTATTGTTCTTGAGTTATTGTTACACAATCTGGCTGGGATGGACTAAAACCCACTCATCTACAGTTTTGCTGTCGGAAAAATCATCAAATTGTAACGGTCACATGTTTTTGAACCATGTTTTCATTAGTTTTTTTTTTTCATACAAAACAGCACATTTTGTCAATTTGACAGTGAATTACTGCACTTTGTGAAACGACCATTCAACTCTAAATCACAGCGTCCACATGGTTGTTGCGTTTAAAGAAAAATATCAGTTTTTAGTTTTTATCAGTAGTTGGGTCAACTTTGACGTAGTAAAATGAGCATTTCTCACTTTTTTGTCGTCGTCGTTTCTGATCTGCATTTTGAAACTATTTTATTCCATTTCCACATCGTCGGAGTCGTCCGTTCTCATTGCGTGTGTGTGTTTAGTAACAGTCCAACTTGTCCTTCTGTCTTCCTTTGGGTTCTGCCTGAGCAGTGTGGACCCCACAGATCAGAAGAAGACGGCGTGCTACGATATCGACGTGGAAGTAGACGACCCTCTGAAGGGTCAGATGAACAGCTTTCTGTCCTTCACAACTAACCAACAGGAAATTGCTGCCCTGGAGATGAAGGTGTGAGCAGTGAGATTTCACACGTTTGGAGAATGTTAAAGTTCTTGTATAAAAGCATTTATTTATTTATTTACATTAAGGAACATTAAAGTACGGTGAGTAGAAGATGCTGCTGTAGTCGGATTTTTGTTGCCAAGGCGGCAGTTTTCCACATATTCCGTCTGCGATACGTGTACGGAGCCGATAGACACCACTCAAGTCAATGCTTTGTTTTCCACTCGTTTCGTGGAAGGAAAAATATAGGTGGGCCACGACACGACGCAGACTCAAACTGGCTGTCGAATAGCTGACCGACAACATTATACAACACTTTTTCTGCTTATAATCCCGGCCGCACGCTTTCTTTTACTCCAAAAATCATCAGTCTGGTTTTTTTTTGTTTTTTTTTTGTTTATCGTTCTTCTCTGCACACACTCATGATGCATTCACTGTCACTCGTAAATTCTCTCTCTCGCTTGTCCACCCATTCCCCACACGCACTGCAACAAACGCGTGTAGCACGGACCAAAAAGGTGACACCCATGATGAATGTGACGCAAGACAAACGTAGTATGTGGAAAACCGGCGCGGGACTCGAAGGATGTTGATAAATGTGAATAAACAGGCTTTTGTCGTGATTATTATTATTATTTTTTTTTTTTCCTATTTTCCTTTCTTTCTTTCTTTTTTTTTTTGCAGGTTTTCTGTCTGGAAATGCTTCTTTTTGTTTCTGTAACTATGCAGCGCTGATCCATAGTCCGTTGTGAATTTGTATTTCCTGCAGATCCATGAGACGATTGAGTACATTAACCAGCTAAAGACCGAGAGAGACTTCATGCTGAGCTTCAGCAATAATCCACAGGATTTTATCCAGGACTGGCTGAAGTCCCAGTGCAGAGATCTGAAGGTAAATCACTCGCTGCTCGTACCGTGAAACGCCACGTAGGATGTCGGGCGCCAAATCCGTCTCGTACAAAGAAAGACACCTCACCACCACCACAAAGAAAAAAGAAAAATGTTCAGTGCGCTTATTGTGGTCGTAAATATCGACATGGTCCACTTTATCTCCCTCCTCTTTTTCCCACGGCACAGCCAGTGGGCCAGACGTCACCGTGTGCTGAGAGTCAGTTATTTATTCATTTAGTTCACTTGTGAGCAAGATTACGTCAGGTGTACTGACCCGCTTGTCTCTAAACTTGGTATATCCATTACACACACTGACCCCGAGAAGCCTGTTGATTTTGCAGTCAAAAGGTCAAAGGTCAAGGTCCCTGGCGCATACTTTGTAAAAAATATTGTGAGCGCAATAACTTCTTTTTAACTTCCTGGTTGTCACCAAACTTGGTATGTGTGTTAGGTATTACTGACCTCAAGAAGCCTATTGACTTTGGGGTCAAAAGGTCAAGGTCCCTGCAGCGTACTTTGTAAAAATCTTGTAAGCGCAATAACATCTTTCCTAATTGCTTGGTTGTCACCAAATTTGGTATGTGTGTTAAGCATGGTAACCCCAGGAAGCCTATTGATTTTGGGGTCCAAAGGTCCCTGGGGCGTACTTGGTAAAAAATCTTGTGAGCGCAATAACTTCTTTTTAACTGCCCGTTTGTCACCAAACTTGGTATGTGTGTTGGGTATTATTGACCCCGAGAAGCCTGTTGACTTTGGGGTCAAAAGGTCAAAGGTCAAGGTCACTGGAGTGTACTTTGTAAAAATCTTGTGAGCGCAATAACTTCTTACCTAAATGCTTTATTGTCACCAAACTTGGTATGCATGTTAGGCATGGTGACCTCAAGGACCCTATTGATTTTGGGGTCAAAGGTCAAAATCACTGAACTGTACTTTGTAAAAGCCTTCTGCAGAAAAGCGACACTTGTCAGTGCTAAACCTGTCAACGTTTGCCCCGGCCGCCGCGGGTTAGTGCAGACTATGAGCTCGTTAAGTTGATCTTCCTGACAACCTGTACAAATACCGTCTCCTTATTTGCTCACATTTTGACACTTTATTTCTCCAAATCCACAACAGAGAAACAAGAAACTGTGACTTCATGTAACCAACTGCTCTGCCTGCAATAAATCAAAATAGAAATTGGCCGACACTTTTTTTTTTTTTTGGCTATGAGGATGTTTTCCATACATGTTCCCCCAAATACTCGTACACCTGCACTTGTGATGCGCCTCTGCTTTTTTTAAACCCGAGTCATTCTAAAGCAGACTAAATGAATGAGCATTTACTGTGTAAACTTTGCTTCAATAGTCAGGCGGAAGCATCGTATATTTAGCTAAATTTGCAGAGTGATTAAATTGGCTGAACACTGAAGGAACTGGATGTACTTTGCTAACCGAGCCATCCCCTAAAGGAAAACATACAAAGCAAACAACATGACTCACATTTGCAATAGGAGACTCGGATCAGATTTATTTATTTTAATTTGCAATATCCAATGCAGTAATTTTGGCCAATATAGTGCCAGAGGGTTGATCAGTCACATTTTGAGGGATTAAATGTTGTGATGATTTTTCAGTAGCTATGCGTCCCTAGTTATGGAAAATGTGTGATAGCGTTGCATCCATGGTAGTTTTCTACATATTAATTATTATTAATATATATATATATTATATTATAGCATTGTCATTATCAATATGCATGGCAGATGAATAGATTTTATTCTCACCTATATGATTAGGTTTAGATTTTTGAAGATATTTTTAGTAATTTTACCTATTTTTTTCCTGTATTTTTGCAACTTTGGGGTAGGGGTAAAGAATTTGTCATAGAAACGACCATACTAACCCCAGCACCTTTATTTGGATATCATTATAAAGAGAAAAGGTTGGGAAACGTTTCCATATGTATTATAGCT
>OMMV01182665.1:0-14824 GCA_900302635.1 Chatrabus melanurus
TTTTGAGAAATTAGTTATTTTAGTAAAAACTATTGACTTGGCTAACTGTTGCTAACTGTTGTTGTGAGGTTGCCATGGTAGCCAAACAACCTCACAACAACAGTTAGCCAAGTCAGTCACAGAAGTCATCATAATCCACAAACCTAACTGTAAAGTTCAACAAACACTGCTGAAAAGTTCACAACTGATCTAAATATGACAAATAATAAATATGATTATTCACAAAACTTTCTCTCTTTAATTTCAGTTATAAACCATTATAGAAACTTTTAATAATTTATGACCAACTTTTGAAAAAAGTCAGCTCCCCATTTTATAAACACTACCCATTCTAGAACCCGTGGATCCCCATGGGCTACGCGCTAGTTGTATATTATATGTGCAATTTAACAACATGTATGCAGTAGTTCTTCAAAATTTACTTTAAAATGCATATTTGCACATTTGCTACAAACCTTTAGCTCCACCAAGAGCCACCACTGATTAATTAAATAACAGACCACTTCATTGAAGACAGATATGGTATGAAAGGTGTGTGGTGGTTTCCAATAGTATGCAGTAGAAAAGGTTTGGGAGCTACTGGCTTAGCTTGCTATAATGATGTTTTATTAAATATGTTGAGCAATACTAAGATGCATCTGTTTCTGCTCTGTTGCCATCCACTTAAAGTTAATCCAACCAGCGAGATTATTTCCACGGACATTAAATGCGTGTACAATCCCCATCTGAGAAATGAGACACTGACCCTCTGCTCCAATTCGGCCGTCGTTGTCATCGTCAGCTGCTGAGATGAAGGTCTTGGTTTCTGCTTTGGTCAGCGTTCGCGCCCCTGGCAGAAATCTTTGCAAAAAGTACCTACAGGCAAAGACATAAACTGTGAGTCTGCTATCATCATTTAAATGCAGGCAGGCTGAGACACGCGAGGACACACATTCAAAGACTCACCATGCAATTCCCAAATTGCACAGCTCTAGTCGTCACACAATCACATAAAGGTGAATTAAATAACAGAAATGTAATGTAATGTAATAACACGTCAGCCATAAAGGATTATAAAGCAACGGCTTAGTGGTGTCATCCTAAAAATGAAGCTGAGTGATTTACTGAATCTTTCATGCAAATGCAAACATAGCGTATATTAAGCTCTTTAACTCGTTACAAATACTTTTACGTGAAAATAATATTTGCTTTAAAAAACATGAAGAAAACGGAAACAAAATATTTTGGTTGTTACTAGTCAAGAGTGAAGTTTGAGATTTGATCCTGGGAGAGCAAAATCACAAACATAAATTACTACTACTAATAATAATAATAATAATAAGTCAGGGCACTCCACCAGCATCCCACAGTCCACTATTTACATATTCCTTCTTGTCGACATTTTCTAACATTCTTAGATCCTGAATGCTGACCTTTGATCTTGATTGCTCACATTTGATCTTGATCACTCATCTTTGATGTGGATATTTTATCCACAGTGCTAATATTTATTCAGATTTTTTATCCCGAGTCTTGATCCTGATTTCTGACTTTAGTCTTAAGGCGCAGTTACACTATGGCGTTTGGGCCAATGCGGACGAACGTATTTGCAAACGTCGGTTTCCACTGGCCTCCGCTAGCCTACACTAGCCTCTGCTAGCCTCCGCTGGCCGCCGGCGGACACCGCTGTTTGCAAAAACGTTTGTCTGCATTGGCCCAAACGCCATAGTGTGACTGCGCCTTTAATAACTTATCTTTGATCCTGATTGCTGATCTTTGACCCTGATCTTCAGAATCAGAATCAGAATCAGAATAGTTTTTATTGCCATTGTCAGTGAAGGGTTTCACAACTAGGAATTTTTTTCGGTACCATCGTGCAACATAGAATAAAATAGATGATAAACTATATCAAAGAAGAGATATATATACAATTATCTAAAGGAACTCTTAAAATGTAAGAAAAAAATGTGCTTTGATCATGATCATTGACAGTTGATTCAGAGGTCCTAATTATTACTTGGCTGGGAGATCGCTTGGGAAGAGCAGGAGCTGTGTGTGTTTCTCCATGTACAACTGGAGTTGCGTCAGGAAGGGCATCTGGTGTAAAACTAGTCAAATCCCAAAGCGGATCTGTACTGGCTCCGCTGTGAAACAGGGAACAGCCGAAAGACAAATAACAAATTGACAGTTGATTCAGAGCACTGATCTTTGATCCTGATCTTAGATCCTGATGGCTAAACTTTGATTCTAATCTTTAATCCTGAGCCTTGACACTAATTGCTGACTTTGATCTTGATAATTTATCTTTGATCCTGATGAGTGATCTATGACCCTAGTCTTTGATCCTGATTATTGACTTTTATTCTAGATCACTCATCTTTGATCATGACCTTAGATCCTGATTTTTGAACTTTGATTCTGAACTTTAATCCTGATCACTGACCTTTGATCCTGATCACTTATCTTTGATCTTGATCTTAGATCCTTACTGCTAAACTTGGAACCTGATCTTTGATCACTCATCTGTGAACCCAAGGACTGATATGTTTGAGCTTTCAACCTTGTAAAGAAAGTTATCATTTTACAGTTTGGTTGTGTGTCTTGATATGATCCTTTAATGAGGATCAAATGAATCAGGATCAAAGTGCAGACTGACTTTTGATCCTGGTCGTTCAGGCTCCACTTGCCTTCCCATAAACATTGTCTGTCTTCCTAGTACATAATTGTATTTTTGGTCACAATTACAGTAAGTATCTTTTAGGACACTTTAATTATTAAAGAGCAAAGCCACACCCCCAAACTTCACATTTTATGTTGTCATTGCTTTGACTTTGAAATACTGAACATGCTCTGTATCTGTTTGCATTTAAACACTTGTGAAAGAGTTTTTTAAGGTTTCCTCTCTCATACCCAATGGCTGCATATTATAATAATTTGTTACTGTTTCACGCACTTGAGCTCAGACTGCTCGATGTAGCCGCTGTTATCCTCATCGAGGATCCGGAAGATGTCTTTCACCTCCTGAGGTGTCTTTGAGGAGAGGCCACAAAGCTGGAAAAACTTTTTGTAGCAGAATGAATCTGGAGCTGTCAACAAATTCAAACACAATGGTAGAATAAGGGGGAAAAAAAAGGGTTTATAGCGTTGCCCTACATGCCCACTGCAGGAGATTAAAACAACATGCAGCGGGCATGTTTCCCTACATGCTCGCTGCAGGAGATTAAAACAACATGCAGCTGCTGTCATGGTTTTTATTTTTTAAAGCCAGTAGGCACATATCTCCATAAAACAGAAAAGATGATTAAAAGCCTTTTCAAATTCATATTTCATCACAATATTGTTAGACGCAGACACGATTTTAAGGTGGATGTGATGAAATAATCAATACAATGCACATATTAAGAAGATTATGCACCTTTCTTTGCAGAAGATAATGTTGAAGATCTAAGTGTGATTGAATGCAGCTCATCTCACGGGGCAACAGTTAGGATTACTGTGCATTTTATTAAAATTGTGTGCAAATATTCTCAGGTATTTCTGGCCTTTGAACTGGTGAAGGTATTATCTTAATCAGGGAGATGAGTCATGCACAGTTTTCTGTTTACCCTGACAGTCCTTGACAGCATTTTCAATATCGTCAGCTGAAAGGATGGAGGTGAGAGACATAGTGGTCCTGCAGGATAAAGAAAAGATATTAATTTATTTACTTTCCCTCACTTGCATGCATGCATCTACTTTGATTTTCCCCCACCACTTCACTTTTGCAAATCTTGCTAATATTCACTTCAATCAATCAATCAATCAATCAATCAATCAATCAATCAATCACTCTGTCTAATACATGACAATTCTATCAATCACTGACTATCTGCTTCAACTGTTTAATTGGCTGAGAAGATTTTGGCACTGAACTGAAATATTCATTTGGTTTGAGATTACACTGGACATTTGATTCTGTCAAAAACTAACATGCAATGTATGAAAAAGCACAAAAAACTGTGAAATTCAACTTATTTAATCAATCAAATTATTGACTGAAGTGCAGAATAACATTTATTTGATGTATTCAGCTATTCAGTCATAGTGTAAACTCTCTTTGCATTAAGTTGAATTAAGTAACATTCTCAAACTATAAGGGCACTCATTAGAGTTCAGTCATAGTGTAAACTCTCTTTGCATTAAGTTGAATTAAGTAACATTCTCAAACTATAAGGGCACTCATTAGAGTGCAGTCATCAAAATATTGGATAAAGTCCAATTTAATTCTAATTTAATTTTCAATTCCACATATGAAAACAATCAATTATCCAGTTCACAATTGTTGAAAAATGATTAATTTCAGTTCCTCTATTGAGCAATATTTTGGTGGTAAAAATATTATTCCATATATTTTTCAGAATACATAAAAAAAATCAGTCATTTAAAGTGAACTTTTATGAAATCAATGAACAAAATTCTTTGTGCACACTGTGTTGGTTGACCTCAACTCAAAGGCTGCTTTTAGGGCTTTTATTTACTTTTCTGTCTTATCAGAAACAACACAGCATAAAAATCCCAAATTTAAAAGAGATATTATATTAGTAATAGGAAACATCAGGTGATTACTGACATATAATTTAATGAAAGTAAATATACAAAAAAGTTAATTAAATTAAAATAATTTAAAATGTAATTGAAATTGAAATTAAATTAAAGTAAATGTACAAAAAACTGCGTCTGGCAGTACAATACCTAACATGGAAAAATTTAAAAATTAATGTGGTGCCTTGAACACGAAATACTAAAATCCAAAAATTCTGCTGAGAAAAAATACTAAATTCCGAACTTTTTCATTTTCAAAGTTTTCACCAATTCTGTCTCTGATTTTACAATTCCATTTCAAATGGACCCCAAACCTGCTTCCCAAACAATCCAACCCAGATTCACTCATCAAGCCTTTTACACTTTTTTTATCCAGAATCTGGCCTAAAATATAATATTCAGGTCACACTAAACAGTTTTCCCAAATGTTGTGAAAACTGGCTTTTGTAAAATGCCCGTTTTGCAATTTTTTTTCCATCCAGGTTTCCAGCTCTGCCCCTTTATCTAATTTCACCCTAAAACATAATGAAATCTGATTAGCGAAACTTTTTCGTGAGTTTTATGACACTTGCTTCATTATGTATTCCTGGCAACAAATTAACTCAGGCAAAAAAATGAGAAACAGCTCTGGATTATGACTGACAGGTAAGTATCCGGCCGGGAGAAAACCTGGCCAACGCCTGTGCCGAAGGACTCCGCTGTGGGACTCACCGCTGTTGGCTGTGGTTCAGTCCAGATCCAAAGCAGCAGCAATAAGGCTTTGTGGTGGCTGACTACTGGCTCAGTCTTATAAATGCACCGAGCGATGTTTGAGTTTCCAGCCCCTCCGTGGATCAGGTTTCCCCGCAGCCTGCCGCCTCCTTCTCTTGTTCACCTCACCTGTCCAGGTAACCGTTACTGCTGCCGTTCTCTCTCTCTCTTTGTCTTACGCTGGGTTTTGTCCCATCACTTTTTCTCCTGTTGCTACGCTCTTTCTCCTCCTCCTCTCATCCTCTCTCTGTGCAGGTGCATGAATGCTTATACATCTCAGTTATAATCCGGCCTCCTTTCGCACTGGTTTTATTCGCTAATCTCTTAAATTCATGCAGCCGTGGCAGCATTAGGTCATAAAGCATCTTATAATCGTTATCTGTCCATTAATCTTACACGATCACGCTGTTACTACACCAATGAATACAAGTCCTAAAACCTCACTGGTTGCTATGGACTACATTTATACAGCGCTTTACAGTGATGCCTCACATTCATCCACACACACTAATGTCAGGCACTCAACTGCACACACAAGGCACACGAGCAACGTGGAGACGTTAGTGATTTTCACGTTTGACAGGGACTCGAACCAAAGATCCTCTAGTCATAAGCCCACCGCTTTAACCACTTGACCATCACCTCCCCTTATGAGTCTATATTTGTTGATCAGTACATCTGTGTTGACATTATTGCAGCAAAGCGTATTTGGCACGCGCCTCCGCCATCATTGCATATGTGCATATGTGGCGTGTTGCGGAGGAACTGCGATGCAGACCGCAGTCGCTGCCCTACACTCATTGGGTGCGCTAATAAAAGTCAGCGCCTCTGTGCAAAATGCAACAAATTTGAAGTATTTTGCACGCGCCTCCGCCATCATTGCATATGTGCAATATGTGGTGTGTTGTGAAGGAATACGATGCACACCACAGAGGCGCACCACATCAACACAAATTTGTTACATTTTGCATAGAGGCGCTGACTTTTATTAGCGCAACCAATGAGTGTAGGGCGGCGACTGTGCTTCCAACAGAGGGGAGGCTAATGCTAATAACAAGATGTGTTTGAATTTCCAGAATTGTGCAACAACAAAGTTTCCTATCGATACCAAATTAAAAACACAAACCTGCATAACAAACCGGTTTTTGATTAAAAAATACTCTGATGCCTCAAAGATGCGCAGCTAATGTGGATGATCTAAAAACATAGCTAATCCTAGCGATGCTTAGCAATGGGTGCAAAGTAGAAGAAAGCACCGAGCAGCAGTTCTGGGGTGTAAACATCTGCATGGACCAATGTGGTGTGCAGAGCACATGGATGAAATGATGTGAACACACGTTAAAGGTTAACTCTAGGAGTTTACAACCTAGGCTCTATTTGGGGGGGTCATCTTTTCACTCGGGATAAAAATGAAGTTAATCAGTGCAATATTACTTTAGAATGCAAATACTGTCACAGGCTAACTGGCTGTATATCTTATAGAACAAGCCCCTCATCGGCACACAACTTGTAATCACTCAATGGAGAGCAGCGCCAGGGGAGGACAGCTAGGCAAAGGTAAGCGGCTAACTGCATAATTGGTCATTTTAAATAGTTTCTTTACATTTAGTGACGTAAAAATGCACACGTTAACCTCCTCAGGGATCCTCTCCGTGCTACCAGACACTTTTAAGCACACTTACTGTTTGTGCCACTGTGCTGTTGCATCATGGGAACTACTGTACTATTGTACGTCATATTGCTATATTAACATATTTTTACTGTATTTGTACAAAGTATGTTAATTTGAGGAGTTCTGAAAAAAATCATGTCTGTTTAGAATTGAGTAGGCTATATATATCAATAGGATAAAATGGATTCTGCAGTTCGTTACATTTTCAGACTAATTCACACCACTCAACAGAATGGTGGCACAAGCAGTTTGTGTGTTTACTTCCAAAACAGAATATCTCTGGTTCAACGCTATATGTATCCCATTATGCTTTTATTAATTTTTTACAAATTACAATGGTTTTATACTGTAAAATTTACAGTATTTTCTGGAAAGGTATTTACATATTTTACTGCATTTTTTACAGAATTATTCTGGCAGCCACAGCTGCCAATTTCTTTTCCATAAAAACAATGGAATTTTTTTTTTTGTTACAGTGTACACACATCTGAACTATTGCAAAGGGTACAGGACTTTTTTTTTTTTGATTCCCCCCGGATGCTGATGCTGTACCTGGTTACCGTGGCAACTAGCCTTTCTAAAGTGATGAGTTAGGACGCCTTTAAAACCATCTGACACAGCAACATCTCAAGTGAATCCAGTCAGCACTAATCGTGTTAGAAGACACTTTTCATAACGAGAGCCGAGGGAATAAATCCCATCACGCTTTAAAGTTTAAAGTCACCCTCTGAATAAACACTTTCTTTATTGGCATAACTGCTTAATTTATTGTGCAATATTTGCTGTAACTCAAAGGTGAATTAATCTGAAGTCAATTTTGTAAAAAAAAAAAACCTTAGAAAACAGATAGATAGATAGATAGAGAGATAGATAGATAGATAGATAGATAGATTACAAGTGTACAAGTGCCACCTTGTGGTTGATTTACAGCAGTGCATAAGACATGGTGAATCAATGCTTCAGTAACAAATAAGTAACAAGTAACAAATAAGATAAGATAGAGGTGCTTGAGTGTGCTAATGAGAGTCAATCATGTTTTGTTTAATTTAAATTGGCAATTTTTTAAAAATTGGCACATTATTACAGTGCAACAAAGTGTCTAAGTCAAATTTATCATTTCATAAAATAAAAAGAGAATTTGTTGCATTTTTAAAACATTATAAAATTGCTCCAAATCAACTCAGTTGTTCTCTTTTTGGTTATTATCTTATATTATATACTTGAAATTGTGCAAGACATTAAGTGTTTCATGGTCACAGTTATGAGTGAGATGGTCTAAACCATAAGTCTCAAACTGACGGCCCGAGGGCCAGAAACGGCCTACGAGACACAATTTTATGGCCTATGTCAGGTCAGGTCTAGGAGCATCCACATCCACCACACCATGTAACCGTCCCGGGTCCTGGATAGGAACCGCTCAAGCAGACATCCAGTCCATCCCCACTTCTTGAAAGTAACCACCTGTCTGCTGCAGTCAGGTGAAATGTGGGTGTCTGCTTGGCCTTCTCCAGCCTCTGGAGTCCTCAACATTGAGGCACCTATGTGCTGGATCATGCGCAGAAAAATGCACCACATGGCCGAAATGTCGAAGCTGACGTTCCCTCACAATGCAAGTGATACTCCTCATCTGAGTCTGCCAAAGTAACCATTTGACACAAAGTCATTCCAGCGGTAACCACGGATTCTTCAAAGACACCTAGTGCCAAAGACATCTAGTCGTCACCTTAGGTCACTGGTTAGTGTCCAAGTATCACAACAAGGACAGGAAGTAAGACAGGAAGCACCAGGACCCTAAAGACTTGGACCTTTGTTCTCTAAAGGTATCGGCATCGCCAAACACCTCTGTCCCGCAACCTCATGACTCCATAAGCTCTTCCCAGGTGTCTCTCAGTCTCAAAGGCTGAGGACCCAGAGACATGAATGTCACTGAATGCCTCCACAAGTTTGAAGGTTTCACCATATACAGATGCACTTCTGATGGCCCAGTCCAGGAAGTCTTAGTTTTGATCCAGGACAATCCAGGTCAGATCAGTATACGGCCCATGCCTTATCATTTCATATTAAATATGGTCCATCTTATCATTTCTTATTAAATATGGTCCATGTGATAGTTTTATGATTTTGCATTAAACCCTTGGATGTGATCACCATCGTTTTGTAAATGAGATTCCAAACAACCATTTATTTTCCAGTCATGTGACTGTCTTCACTTATTACAGGTTGGTTTGACCCCTGTGCAATGAGACTCAGCCTGTTACTGATGGTGTCTCTCAATGATTGAAAGAAAAATTTTAATTATTATTGATGAAAAACCCATTGAACCTTCAGCGAGAAAAGGTTACAGCACCACCTGTTTTGTGCTGTTGTGGCTCATTCATATTCAGGTAGAAATATCCTGATTTCTTCTACTTACAGTTTCATTGATTCATATTTTCTTTGTTTTTGTCATTGTTTCATGTGGATTACTTTAATTTTTCCACCGCTAATTTAAATTAAGTGGATAATCTAAGATGCACGCTTGATGGATTAATAGAAAATTCTTTAAAAAAAAGTCAGAGTGCATGAAAATAATCCCCACGATTCACTTCCGTTGACTGATCAATGACTTGCAGACGTGTGTTATTGAAAAAGAACCTTTATTGTTATCTCATCGTCCGTCCGTTTCCCGTAAAAGTGCATCAACACTGATCTCACAGTAAGCAAAAAACTCACATAGTAAAACGATGACAGAAGTGAGCGAGAGAGAGAGAGAGAGAAAGATACAAGTCAACCACACGTTACACTTAGTCAGGTACATTCAACTGTGAACAGCAAGGGTGAGCATGGCCAGAGGGGCAGTTTGGTTCTGGTCGGGGTGAAACGGTCGAGTGTATAAAAGTGATGTGGAGGGGTGGAGAGAGAGAAAGAGTGAGAAGGAAGGAGGAGAAGAGAAGCATGCCTTTGCTCAAGTTGCTCCTTTGGAGTAGTTAAATAAGACGTTGGTCAGTTTGTGGTTTATTGCTTGACTAAGTCAGCAAACTCTGTGGGGTGAGAGCAAAGAAAAAAACCCGTTAGTTCGCCTGCAAGCAGGAATTCAAGAGTCAAAGTACTTCATGTCGTTTCTCACCATCAATTCCGATCTTGCCGTCACCATCAGCGTCTCCGGCTTTGAGAAATACTTTGGTCTCATTGTCGGTTAGAGCTCTGGCACTGCTGGAGAAGTTCTGCAGGAACAGCCTGAACAAAGGGGGAGAGATCAGGGAGAAACACTGAATACACATTTTTAAAACAGGGTGGTGCATCATTTGAATGAAGTTCCAATCATCTTTAACATTAAGATGCTTTTGGGAAACAGCCCACAAACTCCAGCTGACTGCGTTTATCCTCCTTGTCTGCTCACTAACGAGATGACACGCCAAAATGGAGAACCGGCATGCAGTTACTCCCGAGGAGGACACCCGCTAGCTGGGCTTCTTACATATTCCAGGCACTGACATCATAAAGAAATGCTTTCAGGAGCTCATTCAGGATGTGAAACCTAAGAGAGGGTGCCTACTTGAGCTCGTCCTCCTCAATGAAGCCACTTGCGTCCTGGTCAATGACTTCAAAGGCCTTCTTGATGTCAGCGGGGGTTTTGCCAGACAGGCCAACCTTTGCGAAGAATTCCTTGTGCTTGAAGGAATCGGCAGCTACGGTAAGAAAAAGTGGATTGCGTCAGGTGCGCATCGCACGTGACATAAAGTGCAGCAGCATTAAATGTAATTCAGCATATAGTACAGTGGATAATCATAACAATTGTGCATTTTATGATGCAAGCATGAAATTTCTACCACAGTTAGTACATACTTTCAAGTTTATTTTCAGATGTGGAGGCAAGTTGGATTTCACCTGTGAGGACCATGAGAGGTCAATAAAAGATTACACAGGGGTCAAAAATTAAAAATCCTTCAATCATATTGAAACATATACCATAGTAATTGCCTGATCATACATATTCTAAAAAGGTATAGATTGGACTATCTATTACTGAATGTTATGGAGTTATGGGGTAAAAACAGCAAAAATGGTGACAAAGGTCACCATTGTACCGGGGTCAAAAATTAAAGTTGCTCCAATTTTGGTAAAAAAGTGATGCAAATTACTGGTTGAGCTAATAGGGTTTTAAAAAGGAATAGTTTGCACCATCTGCTAAGCTTAGTTATCGCGTTACGGGGTAACATATGCCATAGTATCCAATGGACGTTGACCTTGTTTGACCTTTACTTTTGGAGACCACGCACTCAACACAGTCAAAAAATATTCCATTTATTGATCCTATTAGCTCAACCAATAATTTGCATCACTTTTTACCAAAATTGGAGCAAGTTAAATTTTTGACCCCTGTACAAACTGAAATTGACCTTTGTCACAATTGTTGCTGTTTTTATCCCATAACTCCATAACATTCAGTCACAGATAGTCCAAACTATACCTTTTTAGAATCTGTATGATCAGGCAAATAATATGATATATGTTTCAATATGATTGGAGGATTTTAAAATTTTGACCCCTCTGTAATCCTCTCGTGGGCCAAATCCAACTTGCCGCCACATCTGAAAATAAACCTTATGGTACGTACTAACTCTGCTAGAAATTTCATGCTTGTATCATAAAATGAAAGATTTTCCCATTATTTTGAACTTATCTTCTACACTAATAGTCTTGCCTTCCCTCAAGTCCTACAAAACTGCCAGAAAAATAAAACCCTGCAACCATGCTGCAATCTAAATTCTACTCTAACCAAACCTACTCCAAATTATCCAGTTCACTGGCTTTACCTTGGCAAGCAGCAAGGGCTGCAGTGATGTCAGCTTCTTTCAGAATGCCGGCGAATGACATTTTCAACTGAGGGAGTAGAGCAAAAGGACAAGTCATCAGTTCAATTGCAGCAAATCAGACAGCGTGAAGCAGTTATTTCACATCTAAGCATGAAATCTGTTAACTTCTATGGCACAACAATTCAAAGAACTATATACAATCTTCATTATATTTCACAGTCCCTCTCTGCGAATATTCCTCTTTGGCAAAAAGACAGCGCGGAAATGATCAGAAAAGGTAGTCCAAATTTTCCCAAAACCAAGCTCTCCGAGGCAAAGTATCCTTTGCAGCTGTGGTTGGTTGGCAAATAGATTTTTCCATTTGGTTCCCCAGTTCATCCAAAGCCAAACTCTGAGCTTCTGACGGTCAAAATCTGACCCCGTATAGGGCCCTTTCCTCGTTTTTACATCCCGTTGCATGAAGGCAAAACACTTGTGCGGAAAGGCTTGTCTAAAAGTCTGCAGCTCTTCAGGGAAACTCACCTTAGGGTGATGTCTAAGACTGGAGTGGATTCGCTCAGATAAAAATCTGTTCACTGCAGTGAACTCCTCAGCGGCACTCGTGCGCTTATATACCTTCACCCGGCCGAAATATGAGGCATGGGCTATGTAATAGACACTGCGTGCAAAGCAGTCAACGCAGTGGGTTGAAAAATGTGTCCAGTAGACAGACCTGTTCTATTTATATGTACATAAATGAAGATGCTTAAATGGAAGCCCCAATGCAAAAGTGCTTGATATTGCATAGGGCTAATAATATATGCTGCTGATTTGAGTGAAACATACTCTCTGGCCATGTAGTTTGCATTGGGTTGCGTGCACAGCGCACCTCGGCTGGAAGGTAAACTGTGCTGTACTGTATGCCAGCTAATGCAAATGTGATTCATGCACAAGAGGCTTATTTTATTATAATCAGGCTTGTGTGATTATCGCAGTAAGCGTTTTGCCGCGTTGTAAGGAATTTAATGTAATTATTGCATCTGTCAAATTTGTTCTGTCTGCAGCAAAATGCGGTAGCCTGTCATTTTCTTTATTAAATAAACGAAATAAAACCCAATATGGTGACTGTTTGTGCAGCTTTTTAATGCTATAATTGTAATTATTATTATTTGTTATCAATTAGCCGTATGTCGCCGCTCTACCAGGAGTGTACAGTTTGAAGACGTTGAGCCTGTGTGTATTTGGAATGTATGAAATATTTGGCTCGTCAGTGACAGAAGTCAGTGTGGCTGATTACCTCAAGTCAAACTGAGATTTGAATAGAAGAAATCCCAGTTAAAATTGTGTCAGATGTACATCTGGAATTATGTCCGGAAGGGCATCCGGTGTAAAATATGTGCCAAAACAACACACCGGATCTACTGTGGCAACCCCAACCAAAAAAAACGGGAGAAGCCAAAAGAAATTACTAGATGTTTGAGATGTATGCTACAATAAGAATATTTGTCTGGTTTCTGTTGAATTGAAATTTAAAGAATTTGTGGGCAGATTTGAGCAGCTAGGATCTTAAAAAGGAAAACACGATTACATATCGAAATAACAGTCAATATGACCGTGAATACTTTTGTTTTAGATTCAGATAGCTTGCAGTTGGTTTTATATTTGTCTAGCATTATTTTTTTTTAATAGTTTTATAGATGTTTTTACAGATTAACTAGTTAGCTAGTTAGTTTGTTATATTCAGTTAGAGTTCAGTTAGTTTTTATGTTTAGCTTTATGTTCAATTAGCTTTTCAGATTTAGTTTATAGATTCTATTAGTTAATCAATTAGCTAGTTAGTTTCTTATGTTCGGTTAACTTTATATTCAGTTAGTTTTATGTTCAATTAGTTGTTCAGCTTTGGTTTGTTGATTCAATTAACTAATTAGTTAGATAGTTGGTTTGTTATATTCAGTTAGTTTTTATGTTTAGCTTTATATTTTGTTAGAATTAGGTTCAATTTGCTTTTCAGCTTTAGTTTATATTTTCAATTAGCTAATTAGTTAGATAGTTAGTTTGTTATATTCATTTAGCTTTATAGTCAGTTAATTTTTATGTTAGTTAGCTCCTCAGATTTACTTAGATTTTACAGATTCTATTAGTTAATCAATGAGCCAGTTAGTTTGCTATGTTCGATTAACTTTATATTCAGTTAGTTTTTATGTTTAGGTTTAAATTCTGTTAGCTTTATGTTCAATTAGCTTTTCAGATTTAGGTCTTATAGATTCAATTAGCTAATTAATTTGATAGTTTGTTCAGTTAGCTTGATATTCAGTTAGTTGTTATGTTTAGCTTTATATTCTGTTAGCTTTATATTCAGTTAGCTCTTCAGATTTACTTAGTTTTATAGCTTCTATTTGTTAATCAGTTAGCTAGTTAGTTTCTTATGTTTGGTTAACTCTATATTCAGTTAGCTCTTTTTACATTTAGCTAGTCTTAGCTGTTTTTAGATTTAGTTAGTTTTTAATAGACTCATAGCTAATCAGTTAGTTTCTTATGTTTGGTTAACTCTATATTCAGTTAGCTCTTTTTACATTTAGCTAGTTTAGTCTGAGCTCTTTTTAGATTTAGTTAGTTTTTAATAGACTCATAGCTAATCAGTTAGCTAGTTAGTTTCTTATGATACGATACGATACGACATGATATAGGTACAGCTATCACTAGGTCACTGACCTTTTAGCCGCTCATTAATTAAAAAGTTCTTTCTGGTACATATTCATATTCTTTTCTGCTGGTTTCTGTTGAACCTTACGTCGTGTTTCGAGCATTGCGTACTGTTAGTCTTTCCTGAATGTAGTTAAGGTGAGACCAGTGTTTGTCCAATCTTGATTTAAAACTATTGACCGAGGGTGCAGAGATGACTTCTTCGGGGAGACTGTTCCACAGGTCTAATATTCTGTAGCTGAAGTAGTTTTGCCTTAATGATAGTCTAGCATAATGCTTCTTCAGTTTTAAGCCATGGCCTCTTGTCCTCTTGTCCGCTTGTCGTGGTCAAGACTGAGGGGGCTCTTGCATTTGTATATTCCCA
>OMMV01182678.1:0-11045 GCA_900302635.1 Chatrabus melanurus
CTTGAGAGAGCTCTTTGCTTTTACCCATCATGTGATGCTTCTTGTGTGATGCATTTGTTATGAGAAACCCTTTTATAGGCCATCAATTAGGACTAAACCAGCTGATATTATTTTGCACTGATAGGGGGCAGGATTGCTTTCTAAATATTGACAGATTTCAGCTGGTTTCTTGGCTTTCCATGCCGTTTTGCAGCTCCTTTTCTTCATGTGTTCAATACTTATTCCCTGTGTCATTTCACTTTATTACACATAACTTAATTTATGGACATATATGTTTTGATTTCTTTGTATGTGTGGATTACTTGGGTTGTTACCGACAACCGACAAAAATTTCATGTCAACAGCCCCATCAGAAATATATTTACTGAGAAAAATGTTGACGCGTTCAATACTTATTTTCCCCGCTGTATATATACATTTCCCATGTACAAAGTGCAATAGAGGGCAGGGTAAGCTTGGAAGAAACAGGAAGGCAATGGAGATTGGCAACTAGAGATCAAACACTAGAAATAAATGCATAAAAGCAGGCATACAAACAAGACAATCTGGCACTGGAGTGAAGAATTTGTGATGGTTAAATTAACTGGGAAGTGAGCGTGCATGTGAAACCAGAAACCCAAGTGGTCAGGAAGTAAAGCCAACAACACGCACTAGGATCAGAAGTGTCAAAATAAAAGCGTGAGGAGAATAACAACATGGAGGAGATATCACTAGGAGACTGATAATGCGGGCATTACACTAGGAGAACAAACCACAAGGTTTGTAGAAATATATTATTAGATGGAAGATAGATGGCTACTTTTCAGAAGTGGGGATGGACCAGATGTCTACCCGGGTGGTTGCCATTCAGGATCCAGAGTGGTTTCATAGTGTGGTGGATGCGGCAACACGCGGCACCAGCTCATGCTCCCAGACGTGTCCTGGAGTTTTATCCAGACTTTTCAGGAATAACGCTCAGCAAACACCTGTTGATCATGTATTTGGAGTATTTAGTTTCAACCTTGGATTTAATGATTTTGTTTACTCTTGCCAGCTGATAAAGCTAAGACAAAGCAGACATAGTGTCTCTTAGACAGATAAGGAAAAAGTGACAGGGAGAGAAATTGAGAAAATGAGAGTGGAGAATGTGGCAGACTGAAATAGACTGAGTGACAGGCAGAGAAGAGTGAGTCAGAAATGCGATCAGGAATTTAATGATGCCAGATATAATATACGAGATATGATATTCGGGAAACAGTACTATAGATCCCCATGAGGAGCAGCCACATTATAAGTAAAAATTGAAGAAGGATGATGCAGCCAAAAATAGTCTCACAGTGTGACTGCAAAAAATGAATCATGTTTACTAAAGTTATGTCTTTTTGGACATTTGCATGATAGTAATAGTTTTTGCAGATATGCTCAACCAATTTCTATTAAATGGTTTTTAAATGTGATGCAAATATATGCTTTTGTGGCAAATCTGATTGACATTTTCTTGAAAGCTACAGTGTATAGGATTTATTGTCACCTAGTGGTGAGGATACAGATTGCATTATGCTGTCGCCGGTCACATTTTTGATTCCCTTCACGTTTTCACTTCTTTGGTGACAGGGATTCATGCTCTCTTGCCTTCTCTTGTGATAAGCAATATGTATGATCCTCCATTTCACAAAAATGAGGGTTCTCACACTTGTTAGCCTGCACTAGCAACCAGGAGACAGTGTATAGGGGAGAAACCACTGATTCCTCTTCTTTTTTCTTCAGTCTTCCAGACACGCTGCAAAATGTGAAAGGCGGAGTAAGTATGTCCCTTTTGAGCTACTGTATCAACATTGCGGTGCAGCATGAGCGCCTCTGTGAGGGGGCCTGCTCCCATGCGGTTATAAGGGGCTTATTAGACACATTAATTAGCTGCTGCAGTAATAACCAGATTGTTATGAATGCTATATTCCATTTCTGCTAACAAATGCCCCTAAGTTCTACACACTGTAGGTTTAATTACTGCTTCAAATTTCTGACCACTCATGTTTGTCATTCTTATCCCCCCCAAAGCAAATTGATTGAGCGGATGCAACAACCCCAAATTCAGTATTGATATGAAAGTCATTCAAATTATTGCTGTGGTTTTTTTATTACTTCCAGGACGAGAAATAAAAAAACAAAACTATTGATGTTGGGAAAATAAAAAATGCATATAAAAAAACATTGCAAGCAAGCTGGTATTGATTTTCTTTATACCTCTGAAGCTTTTTGCTTAATTACAGCTCCCCCAAAAATGTTATTTGCTTGATATAAGATAGCTCATACTGTAAATGTTATTTTCAGCACAAAGTAACATCCTTCCCAGAACTTGTGTGAATTACCACATTCATTTTCTTGGTACAAACCTTCAGTCTTATGCATGCACACATATGCACACACACAAGATCAGAACAGAGCAATTTGTGATGTTAATTATCAAAAAATAAATAAGTTAAATAAAAGTTTTTTTAAAAAGCTTCACTTTACATGGATTTGTTTATATATATATATATATATATATGACACTTAAATAAATCCATGTCTTTGATTGGTGAAATGTATGTCACGTGACATTCATTATTTGCGCCATTGCACGATGACGTCGATGCACCGTGCATTCTTCGACTATCCGTTTCAGACTATTGCCAGATGACATCACGTACCGTATATTTTTTGGACTCTCTGCCACCAGTTCGTAAAAATGCATCCGAGTAGAAGCTCACGCAATGTTCACGAGGACATCTTTAGCAGTTTTAGAAGCGCTGTCAGACAAAGAATTGGAAAAGTTCCTCCCGCGATTGTTCCCTTTGCTCCGCTACGAGACTTGTGGACCTCAGCGGTCTGTCGGCTGGTTGCATGCCAGGCATAGTGAACTGCTGCACGGATAGAGCGCAATCTGTGTCCTGCTGCCTGCGACTTCCTGTTCTGAGAAGAAACATGTCTAATTTTAAGTAAAATATCAAATGACGGAGATCTATTTAGGTGTCATATAAAACAAATAATGAATGTTTTAATTTGTGCAATAGAAAAAATATTTTCATGCGGTGAAAGGTGGAATGTTCCATTCATCTTGGCTGCTGCCTTGTTGAATGGAACATTCCATCTTTCATCTCATGAAAATATTCTTACCATTGCACTCACAAACATTCATTATTTGTATAATATATATATATTTTTGGGCATTTTTCAGCCTTTATTAAAACGAGTGAGAGACAGACATGCAGCAAAGGTCGCCAAGGTCAAGATTTGAACCTGGGGACGCTGCAGATTGCATTCTGTGGCATATGTTAAGTGCCTTAACCCCTCAGCCACGAGCACCCCCATTGATCATACCTCATCTTCCTTTGCAAAATGCCAAATCTTGACATAAACAGGGTACATCCATCCATCCATTTTCTAAATCTACTTATTCCAGTTAAGGATCATGGGGGCTGGAGCCTACTCCAGAGACGGGGTACACCATAGACAGTCCGCTAGTTTATCACAGGGCCGACATATATATAGACAGACAAACACAGTCACACCTAAGGTCAATTTTGAGTCGCCAATTCACCTAACCTGCATGTCTTCGGAAGTGGGAGGAAGCCGGAGCACCCGGAGGGAACCTACACAAACACGGGGAGAACATGCAAACGCCACACAGAAAGGACCAGGTCGGAAGCAAACCTGGGACCTTCTAGCTGTGAGGCAACAGTGCTAACCCCTAAGCCACCGGTACACAGAATCATCTGCATTAAATGATTTATCTGTTGTGGCACTCCAAGCAGGGCTACACCCAAGTATGTCAGGTGAAGATGTGCCTAAATATAAATGTACTAAATGATTGATTACAATATACAATGACCCTCTTGTTTTTTTTACCCTGTGAGCCAGCAGCAGCACAGGGTAGCTTGTGTATGTTGTCTGATATAGTCTTGATCCAAGACAATAGCAAACATTTTAATTCTTCAATCTTTATGTCCATCGTTGCGGAACACAAAGAAGTGAAGGAATACGGATATATGTATTTCAAAACGCCCACAAATGTGAACACTGAGTGTCAGAGACTGATAGAATGGAGAGTGTTGACGTCCAGAAGAAAATGTCACTAAACGCGACGGGTTGCATCCACATGAGCATTGTCAAAGGTTGTCATTGACTGAATATAAAATGGACTGTCCATTTCAAAGCATGAAATGACACACTTCAGATCTAAGGTGTAGGAATAATGTCACAGAGGTTATCAAGATATGCAGCGCAATATGAAGTCCATACATCACCAGGGCTCATTAAAGTGTCACAGGCATGACATAACTTATAACCATGCCGTGGACATGACAGAGGTAATAAAGCTGCTGTGACGCCATCATAAAGTGGAACGGTTACTTTAGCTTGGTTGCTTTGATAATAACATATGTCAGTGAGACTGTGGCATAAAGTATCAAGGCAGGCTGGGTCATGATTTCCATGGCAGTATAAAGCTGGAAAACTCCAGTGGTGGGTAGAGTACTTTGAAATCTACAGTCAAGTAAATGTAGAATTACTACCATTTATATATATATTTTTAAAAACCCTGCTCAAGTAAAAGCTTTGATGACTGCTAATCCACTAACTGAAAGGTAATTGTGATAACACTAAACCAATAAACTGCTAAAAAAAAATTGCTGAAGCTACCAATAACTTCTAATCGCTAACTTTTATTATATGAATTTAGGGTTGGATTGGTTATTTGGCACTAAAATCCTGAAACACAGACTTAATGAGCTGAAATTTTAGTATGTTATATGTAGCATAAACATTGAGGTTCCCAAAAATGTTTAGCATGCCAATATCAGATGATGATCAAGATTCAATCATTCATTCATTTTCTGAACCCGTTTATTCCAATTAAGGGTCACGGGATGGGGCAGGGTGGGAGGCTGGAGCCTTTCCCAGTGGTCATTGGGCAAGAGACGGGGTACACCCTGGACAGGGCACAAGTCCATTGCAGGGCCACATATAGACAGACAAACACATTCACACTCTCACTCACACCTATGGTCAGTTTAGAGTCACCAATTCACCTAACCTGCATGTCTTTGGAAGTGGGAGGGAGCTGGAGCACCCGGGGAGAACATGCAAACTCCACACAGAAAGGACCAGGTTGGAAGTGAACCTGGGACCTTCTCGCTGTGAGGCAACAGTGCTAACCACTGAAACAGCTTGCTGCCCTGATCAAGATGTACATAAATAATTCATTCATTCATTCATTTTCTGAACCCGCTTATTCCAATTAAGGGTCACGGGGGGAGCTGGAAAATAATGTTAATAATGGAATTAATGCATTTTCTCTGGCTTGACCGCCTACTGGTCCATCTCCTTGAGGTGATGCTTGTTGCCTTCATGCAATGTGCCAATTTTGCTTCTTGGATTAGCGTATAAGCTCCACCAGGAACAATTTTGTATGATTTTAGGCTTAACAGATGTTTTTCACTGTTAAACTTTATTTAAAAAAAATGTTAGTTGACTTAATGTTAGCGGAACTAAATTTAGTAGAAGCTAATTGGTTTGCTAATGGTTTTAAAAGTTACCTGAAAAGCTAATCTGCTAATGAAAAAGTCAGCGTTGCCAATTAGCTGTGAGCTCATTCGCTGAACTGTGCCCACTACTGGTCGTTAATGAATTAAAGTACAAGTTACTTTCTTCAACCCTAGATCTGGGATGTCTCATATCATGGCTACTTTTGGGAGGTGGGGATGGACTGGTGGTCTGCCTGAGTGGTATCAGGTCCCGGGACGGGTCTGTAGTGTGGTAAAAGCAGCAACCAGTGCATGCTCCCAGATCTGACCTAATAACCTTTATGACACACAAAGACACACAAACTGAAACCTCCATTGACAGATAGATAATGTGGTTTATGTAACTGATGTGCACGTGTGTTTGCATAACATCATAGTAAAAGGCTGGAACCATTCGGACTTCAATCATCGCATCACTTTATGGTCTCTTACTTCATTAAGTAACACTTTCAGCTGTTGTTATTGGGTTCCAGCTGTTGCTAAGCCGCTGTCACCAGGCTGCAGAATTATGGTCTGTCTGCTCACCATTAACAGGGATACCCATATGCTTGCAGCAGATGTCCGGTGTCTCTACGACTCACTCTTTAGCTGCTCTGCATTTACGAGCTGGCAGAGTGGAAATCATATCTCATCCCACGTGCAACTGGAACATTTGGATATATTCAGCTGTTTATTTAAGTGGATACTTTGCTCATTATGTAAATTTGTAATTCTTCAGGGGCAATGATGCAACCTCTGTTGGCCATTTCATTAGGTACTCTTCCATGTGTTTTTTTTAAAGTAGAACACCATACTACATAAAATTTTCTTTGTGAGGTTTTATTAATTTAGCTGTACACATTACTACATAGGAGCTCAGTCGTATATTTTGTTATAACGGAATTGTTCCAACAAAATACCTTGGATAAATTCCTTTTACTTCTCAAAACTAACCACAAAAAATATTTTTTTCTTTTTTTTTTTAAATTCTGACATCCAACGATCTCTAACTTTTACAATTATAATCATCTGCATGTGGCACAGAAGTCAAGCAATCTGAAAAAAGTTTGAACCAGTCCGCTGCAGTATTGGAGTATGTTGGCTTTCTGTAGGGTCAGACACCAGATGACACTTTATTGGCCACGCTCTGTGCACTACCACTGGTGCTTTTATTTTGATTGATGCTTCTTGTTGGTGCTTCTGCAGTTTTCTTCCTGTTCACATGCACACATTTTCTCATTAATTGTGTTGCACCCTATTTAGTCCTCCATCTTCCATCACTCTAATGCCAGAACATCTTGCTCCCATACAAGTCTTCTCACATTTTTCTTCCATGTTTGTTTTTCTGTTGCCGACCTTTTGCTGCCTTCATGTTTGAGCTTTGAGTTTTTGTCTGTCCTGTTTGGTACCACTGCGTGTTATGACAGTCAGCTCTGTTTTGACTATCTGCCTGTGTTTTTGGACTGCCTCGTTGGATTTTCCCTCAAAGACACTGTTGCCTCACAGACTGCCTTTTCTGTGTAAATTGACCTTTGCCTGCCTACTGGCAATGATTAAAGTCTTTTATAAGACTGCTGTGGGGTCCCCAGTCCTGCTTCAGTCTTTACAATTACACCTTTTGACCAAGTAACGTGACCACAGAGTGCCTAATAAAGTGGCCATGACTGCACCACCACTGACTTTGACCTCCGATTTCCTTGTGCCATCTGGTCCAAGATCTTTCCCCAAAAGACATACCTGTAAAGTCTGCTGCTGAAAACTATTATCAAGTTATTTTGCTCTCTCGCTCGCTCTCTCTCTTTCTCTCTCACATGCACACAAATCTGGCAGATGACATGCAATATAACCACCCTTATTTTGCAGGTCGCAATAATGTGTAAAAGAAGAAAAAGAACAAATGTAATTCCCTTTTTTCTAAATGTATTCATGAAAAATGACGACTGGTATTGAAACAAAAGACATCATAACATGGACCGTAAAATTTTTAATATGTGCAAATATTGTGCAAAACTATTTTTGTGTAATTTTGACATTTAAAAAAGGTCGTGGTTTCATTGTAAACATTTTTGATGTCTCACAATGCTGTGACCGTGCGTGCACAAACTCCCATTAAAAACAAAACTTAGACCTGAAACGACACGGTTTAGACTTCTGTGACATATGTCCCTATCTGTACTTTTTTGTCTGTACAGTAAGTCATGCCTACTGAGCCAGTTTGCACTCTGTGCATTGCAACATGCCTGCTTGGTCTCCTTTAAGAGGAGGGGGCGTGACAAGCAGCATCCCCTGCCCATTTAAAGCAACAAACACAGAAACAGGCTGTTTGAAGACATCTAAGGACATATCACCTTGAATCGGACGTGGCCCTTTCTGAGTGGAGCTTGTGGACTCCCTCCAGGTTCTCCGGCTTCCTCCCACCTCCAAAGACATGCAGGTTAGGTTAATTGGAAAATCTTATATTGACCGTAGGTGTGAATGAGTTTGTCTGTCTATATGTGTCGCAATAGATTGGCGACAGCCTGTCCAGGGTGTACCCGCTTCTCGCCCAATGACCACTGGGATAGGCTCCAGCCCCTCGTGACCGTTAACAGGACTAAGTGGGTTCAGAAAATGAATGAATGAAAAGCGGTGTAATGTGACCCCTTTAAGTCTATCCGAAAATTCAACACAGCAAAGTACATACCTGCTGATTAACAGTTTTTACAGAAAGATGTTTGAGTTTGTCTCCACACTGAATGCTTAAAATGTCTTCTGGATCCTGGACCCAAAATATGTTCTGGATCATATTCAAAATAAAATCCCTCATTTTCTAGGACACTATCCATCTGCCCACCAAATTTTATCAACATCCTCTCACAACCTTTTGAGTTAAATGTTGCTATGTGCCAAACATTCTTCTGGATCTCAGTTCCAGAATATATTCCGGACTTCCAAAATCGCATCACTTATTTCCCGGAACATTATCTATATGCTCACCAAATTTCATTAAAATCCATTCATTACTTTTTTAAATTATTCTGTTTAAAGACACACAGACAAACAAACCTACACATTCTCACTCCCAACTCATCACATATTTATGCTTGGCCAGTGCCCCTTTGCGTCACTATGTGATGAGTTAGGTAGCCCCTTCGTGTTATTTCAAAATGCGCAAGAAAAAGCGTTTATTTACAATAGCGTCATTTCTCTCTGATAACAAACAGAACTATCTGCTTGACTTCCACATCATCAGGGAACATTCAACTATGTTTGGGTTAGGGTTATGGTCATGGTTCGGGTTAGTGTTTCCCTGCGCATCACTAAATGACGCAAAGGGGCTACCCAACTCATCACATATTGACGTTCGGTCAAAAAAACAGTTTTGCATTAAAATGTCATGACTTGGGAGTGGGAATGTGTTGAACAGACAGACAAGCACCAGTCAAAACATCACCACCTTGGTGAAGGTTAAAAAAAAAAAAAAGAATCACATTGATGGTGCATTGTGATGTTTAAAGCTGTGACCTGCACAGTGTTGTGATATATCTGCAGACAGACATATGAACAGCAGACGTGCACAAAATGAGCATCACTGCCTGTAGTCCTTGTAAAAAGGCAGAATTCCTCTGCAGCCCATATCACCACACCTTATTTACTGCAGATGAAAAGCCTGTTGGTTGGTGTAATTAGGGTGCCGATCTGCACTGAGTGGCAGGGACACACTTTAATAAAGACGGCTGGCACATGCACTCACATACACAAGTACAGACGGCATCGCCCCAAGGACAAATCAGAGAGCCATTGTGGAAGTGGGGTTATAGTGTATGAATATGTACCTCACAACACATTGTGAGGACAAAAATATGTTTACACTCTCATATGTAACACCACACAATGCACGTAAGTTTTGAACATGCTCGACATGCTGTGTTGCGGTCTCATTTCACCAAGATGCACATTCGTAACGCAGTTGCTCCGCATCCACTGTGGTAAATCTGTTAGTCTATCTGTCTGAAGTAGGCAGTTCTCAAAAACTGATTGCTGCTGAGGGAAGTGAACAACACACCGGGTCAATTCTAAAGGAGTTATAGGCTTCTGTGGCTGTGACTGGAGAAACTGTGCATCATGCAGCTGTTGTCTGTTGCGTCACCAGTTAGACAGCTTTATGGTGGAGTGGCACAGAGAAGAATTTTCTTTAATGTGAAACCTCAGCTACAGCTTGGCAGAAGGCACCTGGGAGACTAAAGTCTAGATTTGATAAGTTTTCTTATATGAATGAGTTATGGAACTCTCTGGAAAACTCAAGTTAGGCTCTGGCTTTACATGCAGGCATTCCGCTGTCCTCAGGCATATGGCCCGAAGTCCCAACAATAAACAACAACAAGCATAATCCTACATTTTTGTTTCATGCTGTGGCGAAACTCACCCAAAGCCACCAGTCTGGAACCTGTTCAGATTTTTCATCTGTTGATTTTATAAGGGATTTTTGAATAATAAAATTGAGGATATTACAAATAAAATACCCCACCTTCCCAAACCACAATGTGAAATCCTTCAGTATTATCAAATATGGTCTCTTCTGTTTCAAAACCATTATTGTCTGATTTTAACATGACTTCTTTACAGAATCTGTCTTGTGATGGGTAGTAAATGTACTACTTGTCTTCTGGATCCATTTCTGAACAGGCTTGTAAGGGATCCTTGGTTAAGCCTCGGTCACAACCGGCCGTACGGGCTCCTACGTCCTGTCTGCATCCAAAACGTGCAGAAACACACGTGCCACGCAAGGCCGACGTGCGAAATATCGAGGCCGCAGGCAGCACGTAAACACGTACGGCAGAAGTTGGACATATCCAACAGATTCTACGACTTCCCAGCGAACAGCCAGGCCGCAACGTAAACGTCCGCAAGAGGTCCGCAAGTGAGACGTGCAATATATATACGCCACCCGTGGGGAAAAACTAATCCGTACTCTGAGTAATCTGATCTTATTGCCGCTAAATTCCATATTCATAAATTTAAACTCACCAATTATAAGCCATCCGTTATTATATTTGAAAAAGACATCTAACACAACATAACATCAATTCAGTGTTCCACAAAAGCTGTTAACATTAATAATATAATTCCCCTGCACATCCGGTGCACACCCGGTGCACAGAGCTCCTGTGACCCCCCCCGCCCATCTACCCCAAGAATCAGCATAATAAATAATATAACGCTCTCCTTTACTCTGTAATGTTTTCATATATATTTATATAAATAATGTTTAAGTGCAATATTTGAAATATTTGAAGCAGATGTGCGCATCGAAGCCATGCCGGGACTCCGTCGCGCAATTACGCAGCAGAGCTTCAAGTTCATAGCTCACCTGACCCAGAGGATCTTATCCCTGTTACAGCCTCCTAACCTCATGCTACAAGCCGAGGACATGGACTTGTATACTGTCGTGTTCACAAGCGTTAGTAATTCCAGGAGACTGTTTTGTTCTCAGTAACCACCGAGCCTGTTTTATTCAGCTCACACAAACAGCATCGGCGCCACAAA
>OMMV01182686.1:0-11129 GCA_900302635.1 Chatrabus melanurus
TTTTTTGTTTTTTTTTTTTTTTGCCCCAGATCCTGATCTGAGACATTTAATATTGGGTATCTGTCAATACCAAGCCCTGATCGGATATTTGTATTTTCGTGATAATACACTTGCATAGAGCACACTGCAAGCACATTAAAGTCAATCCAATGTGTATGCTTAAAATTTTAAGAGCTCTGTAATGCATTAAGAAAAAAAAAACCTACCTTCAATCCAACCTGCACCTTAATGTTTTTATTTATTTATTTTATTTATTTTTACAAAAAAGTGAACAAACAGAATTTTTATGTGGCTCTTGTCAATTCCACTTAGTACAGAATTGTAGTAGTAAAACTAGAACACGCAGAGTAATAATTATTAAACGACATGGATCAAAGACCCAAAGGGGGGGAGACACCCCTCTGGCAAAGGGTCTGTACAGTGCCTTTTAGCAGGAGGAAAACACTGATGACACATGGTTTCATGGAGAAACTGCTACCTGATTGGCTGTAAGAACTGCAACACATGTGCCATCCATCAGAAACAGACTTGGGGCATATTTGAAGCGAAGCAGAGCATAAATATGCTTCTGCACCACGTGCTGCGGTGCTGCTGCTGAGCGAACAGCAAGCACTGATAGAGTGGTGGCTATCAGCTCCGTCGGTGCAGTGCTAATATAACAGACTGAGATGAAAGACAGACTTATCAGTGTGAGACTCATGATTAATGAATCCAATTCCAATCGATCAAAAATTGCGTTGATTGGGCCCCGATACACAATGCTTCGATCGGATCATCCCTAATATTTGTCATTGGTTTGGTTTTGTGTTTATTCCAATTCATAGCCAAGCCAGACAATAATATCCTTGACAGGCTGTGAATGACACTGCAAACATTGAAAAATGCTTTGCTGTCAACACTTATTCATTCCCTCTGGAAAAAAGAGAGAACGTAGTTACTGGACTGTTCTGTATAATCCTGTGCTGTCAAACTTCACTGTATAGTATCGTTACGATGGTTTGACTATTTGGACAAACATGTTGGTAGAACGACTTGTCATTCAGCAAATTATAAGGTCTGGACTCAAAACAGAAAAGTTATAATGGTCCCAATCCATTTCACACAGTGACACCTACAAATGTATACACTGAGAAACAAAATGCCATTGTGTTAAAGATTGCTATCGTTTATCCTGAGTTTTTGTATCGTCTCTTTCATGTCGTGTTTAATGAAATCCTGAAGGAAACCACCTGTGTATGTTTATGGTAGTAAGCAGCTGTGAAAATCTCGCCCCTTATCTCATAGTCTTACTATCCCACACACTCACACAAACAGTGACGTCCTGTTTTGATGATGTTCCCGAGTGGAAAACAGGTAATGTAAGTAGGCCAGGCATGCTGCTTTAGTTGCTGGAAGGGGGTTGGAAACATCAAATGAAGAAAAAGGAACTTAAAAGTAGTAGTCCCCCCCGATACCTAAAACAAAATGTGTGTGTGTGTGTGTGTGTACCTCCAGTACTGCTTCATCTCCAGTAAAAGGTAAAAATATGCTTTGGATTTTTGGATGAAGAAAATGCAGTTAAATTCTAACATGTGGTGTTGGTGAATTTGCGTTGCAGCTTTGTAATCTTCAGTAGCCATGTCTCAGGTCAAAGGTAAAGAAGAGGATAACAAATAGAGTATATGTTGACATGTGTAGCAATTCCATCAAACTATTATGCAATGAAGCAGTGCATAACCAGGTGCTCTTAACTAACGCGTTTGCTGTGTTCTCTCAGCAATGGAAGTCAAAGGAAAAAGGGGATCAGAATACATGGAAAATCTTTTCAAACCGTGAAGTTGTGCATTCACATTGTGTTTCATTCTGGCTGCTGTGCGATCGACTTGTACTTGCTGTTCTCACGCCAACACTAAACGCAGCTGTCAAACCAGGCGATCTCAGCCGCAGTGAGTACGAAGCTTCATAGAGCGTTACTAAAAACTCTGTTGGAGAGTAGTTATCGTCATCGCAAAACGTCACTAGATTTTATTACTACTAATTGATAAGCAATTGTACATCAAAGTACAAATTTAATTTTAATGACTTGCATCTTCCTGAGTTAAAACACAGCCTGGCCGACTCGGCCTTTCTGAATGGAGTTTGCATCTTCTTCCTGTGATTATGGATTTCTGCTGGGTTGTCTCACATAGTGAAGAGATCAGTACTGTTGCGAACATACATCGTCGCTAAAAACTTTCAAACTCAATTTTCCCCTACTGGACATGTTCCATTTTCTCAAACAATATGTGTGCTAAGTCAGTTTTATTTCCTTGTAAAGGTATTTAAAAATAATAGTTACAAGATAAATAGCATAAAAGATTCCAGATTGCAGAAATTGATGGAATTAATTGTAAAAGCTTCTGAATTATTAATTGACAAAACTTGGGGTTAAGCGAGGAACCGTATTTAAGGGCCTAACTGAAGAACCAGTGTCTTCTTGTGTTTAAGTAGAGAAGCAGTAAGTCCAATACCGACCCTGAGGCTGCTCGGGCTGGTGCTTATCCCCAGATACCGTAGTGTCAAGTGGATCAGAGTCTAGGACTCCCTCAGGACGAGATGCCAGTCCATCGTAAGTTACTTTTCCAGCCAAGGCCGGTACCCATTTACAGCTGGGTGGACAGGAACAATGCACATTAAGTGTCTTGTCCAAGGACACAGAAGGGTAGCATGCGTAGGATTGAAACCAAGGTCTACATATTCACAGGCCAGCTCCTTGTCCACCGAGCTACCTGCTCTACAAAGGCTGAAATGTTTTTTTAATGTCAATTTTGGATCGTGTAACTACTGTTATTTTAAATTGTATGAAAATAAAGCACACATATAATTGTCTTGATATGCATGTTGTTTGAGAAAATGGAATATGTGCAGTTGGGGGAAAATCAAATTTGAAAGTTTTTAGCCACGGTGTATGTAAACTTATGCCTGTAACTTTATTATTGTAAGTATTTATATTACATTCCGGCCCCGCCTGGCGTCTGTCTGTTTTGGTTGGTTTGTTGTTTTGTTCTCTTTTGTATGTTTATATCTCACAGCATTATTACGTTGCCGCCGAGTGGAGTTCCTGGGTTTAGCAGTTCAGCGTAGTGGTTTCCCTTCTCACCTTCCTGCAGTCTCATGCAGCAGTTCAGTGTAAAGGTTTCTCTTTTCGTTTGCTTTTTGACCGATGGCATGTTCTCTGCCGATGGCTCTTTACTCAGTCACACGCTCAGTCTTTATTTATTGTTCAGTTAGTATTCACCACTCCACTCTGCATATTATTTAATGTGTTAGTTTCACAGGGCTTTTTTTTGTGTTTTGTTTTTCCACTTCTTCTTTGCGTTTATTCTGTGCACCTGGGTTCTCTCACCTCCTGGCCCTGATTGCCATCTGGCGGCGCATAAAAGGCGAGCGCTTGCTCTCACTCATTGCCAGTTTATACTATTCCATTCTAATGTTCAATTATTACTCTCGTGTTGTTTACTGGTTTTGAACTTAGCTTTGTTTTTTGGACTCCCGCGTTTGCATGTTGTCGATTTTTGTACCTTGTTCTTCGAGTTCTATGTGCACAGATATTGGACTGGATACCGACCCCGTGTTTGCTTGTTGGACTGGATTCTCTGCTGCCGATCTGTGTCTCGACCCTGCTTGTCTGACCATGTCATTGCCCTTTGAAAATAAAGACAATTTTTGTATACCTGAGGTGGTTCTTCCGCACAGGGGTTTATCAGTCTCTCACATTCGTGACAATTTAGGCAATTGAAGAAGCAATTTGTCAAGCAAAGATACCAACCATTCTCTGGTTCCAGCTTTTCCAATGTGAGTATTTGCTGCTTTTCTCTTTCTTATGCCAGTGAAAATTAAATAATTTGCATTTTGGTTGTTGGTTAGACATCTGAAGATGTCACATTGGACTTTGGGAAATGGTGATAAAGAGGCTAAAGGATTAACACATTACTCCATTAATAATCAACAGATTAGTTACAAAATAATTGTTAGGTTCAGGACTACTTCACACCACTGGGATATTTTTGCTATACTGGGTTATTTTAGCAGGCCTGAACTAAATCAAGGAACAACTGGACAATTTGTTACCATTAGGATCAGCTGACTTGTCATTCTCAGGGATTTACTGCTATAAAACTCGATACCTTCCCAATGCTGGCCAAAAACACTGCTGTAAATATTAGAAAAAGTAAAGATCTCTTCAAACTATTGACAAACACCCTGAATCACCATATAAGTACTTGCATATCCATAAATTACATAACACACACACACGAGAGAAGGTGAAACCGGCAGTTTGCAAGACAGAATCTAAACCGTAAAAGAGCATGACTAATCGGCACAGTGCCTACCTGTAAACTGGCTGCATCTCTCTGGTGATGCCGATTACCGCACCTGGAGGAAAGTGGTCAAATTCTTGGAAGAGATCCCTGATGTTTGTCTTGTATTTCAGGTCCAAGTCAAGTTGCACTATACGTGTCAGACCTGAAAGAAAAGAAGTCAAAGAGCACATTAATTATGAGACAGGAACACAGCAAACCTTTTTTTTTTTTTTGTTAATCAGTTTGTCCAGAAGAGAATAATACCCATCACAAGCTCCTGTAGGCCAAAGTTTAGATAACTTTTTTCTTTCTGACCAATATCCCAAAACCCAAAGATACCAGAAAACACTCTGTTTTTGCTTGATATAAAAATTACTTTGAAAACAAGCAGTGCACATACAGATCCTGTACTCACTGTAGCCGTAAGCCCTTCATTCACTTTTTATTATGTTTCAACAACAGAGGGGGCCAAATCAAGTGGAACATTTCAAACCGGTTGGTGATGTAATGACGCCCCAATTAGCACAGCACGGGATTTCTTCGTGGAACAATGTTCCGAAAACCGGGTGTTGCAAAGGTTTCAAAACTTTCAGGAACAGTGTTTCGAGTTTGTCATCACTAACTTGCAGTGCTGACGAGAAGCCCAGCCACACGTTCCATCCATTCAGTTCCTGTTTTATTCTTTGTCCCAAAAGGGCAATTTGTGTGCAGCAGGAATACACCACATAAAAACATACACCACAGACCACACAGATTCCAGATGGACTTTCCCATTCTGTTCTACATTTGCTAGCAGGAGTTGTTAGCGGGCGCTGATGTGAAGGTGAGCACCGACGTAAACATGACCCGCCCAGTGTTTAGCAGGTGGCAGACAAACTACAGCTGATTGCAATTTTCCATAATGCATCAGCAGGTGGCAGGCATGTGTATGAGACATAGGCAAAACAAAGTTGGTTTTTGATTGATGTGATGCAACAAAGTTCAACAGATGCCAAAGAGCTTGCTGTAATTATGTGGTCTTTTAATATGATGACTTACAAGATGATAGCATTTATCTATCTAATTTTTTGAGTTATTGCTTGCACGAGCAATGGACTAACTCACCCACCCGATCCCTCACATTTTTGCTGTCCAAGCCCTATGCTGTATTCTGCAGACTATGCAGCAACCTCACTCTCAGGAAGAATCCTAACAAATATGAAAACATATGAGCTCATTATTTTGTACCAGCTCCAACGCTGCAGCTGAACCTGAGTGTGTTCTTAAACAGAAAGCTACAGAGAGTGGATCAATCAGTATGGTGACAACTAAAGACCCTCTTCCTGTTGTACCCCTCGCGAGCTAAACCCTGTTATTACAAACAGCGCTGACCCTTCCCCTGAGCCTCTCTCTGTTGATGCACGAAGGCATTGTGATGGGCTGCTTCCTTGTTTGGAAAGCACAAAAAACAGGTCACTGCAGTCTTCCTGAGTTTACTTTTTCTATCACTTGTTTCAACACAAACCGGCAACCTAAATTTTGACTCGTTCAATAATTGCTTTGTGCCGATAGCACACCATTCGTGAGTCTTTCCCATCCCTTCATTACTTTGCCAACAAGCAAAACACAGGACGCTGGAACAATGACCAGACGAGGTCCTGAATATCCTGGATACTGCTGCGATTTCATCCGCCATCAACAAGATACACTGTATTTGCTCTGCATTAACTCAAAGTAACTCCGTGTGCGCTTTGTGCTTTTGCAGCTCAACTTTACATACAATTTCTTTCATCATTGTACAAATATTTCAAGAAGCTGACTGGTGATGCAACAAGCAAAAGTTGCACTGTCCCCAAATTCTCGAATTACAGCCACAGAAGCATATAACTCCTTCAGAGGTGTCATGGTGGCTTCATTCAATTGCACTGAATGTATGCAAAGTTATTGTGAGTAGTTGTTTTATGGGGTTTTTTTGCTGTTACCTTGGAAAGTAGGTCAAGGTCGTTGAACTCATCCAACACCTGTATGGGATGAATCTGTGGTACAAATTTGGTGGCCATGCACTGAATGTATGGAAAGTTATTGCGAGTACTATTATTTTTGGGGTTGTTTGCTGTGACTTTGGAAAGTAGATCAAGGTCACTCATCATCGAACTCATCCAAGATCTCCATGGGATGCATCTGTGGTACAAATTTGGTGGCTGTGCACTCAACTTATCAAGAGTTACTGCGCGTACTGCGTTTCACCCGGACGCACAGACAGACAGCATTTTTATGTTCCCCTGCCGAGGTGACGGGGGACAAAAATGGCTGTAATTTCCAAATGGATAATGCAATATTTTTGTTAAACCCCTTGAATTAAGTCTACACTACATGCACATCTCCATTGTTTCATTTCATGCCCATTGTGGTGGTGTACAGAGGCAAAATTACAAAAAGAATTGTGCCATTGTCCACTTATGGACCCGGCTGTATGTTAAAGCTCCAATCTGTGCTCCAGTTTGGTCAAAGTCAACTTCGAGGAAACAAAATGGGTAAGTAGAGGTTTTAAAAATCAATCTTGAGCGTGTGCTTTTTTACACGGCACTGGTCGCAGACATGCTATGTGAGTAGAGTAAATGGAGTGGGTAATAATATTGTTAAGACTGCTTACAGCTTGCCTTAGGCTCTGGAAAGATCAGATCGTTAAAGCAGCAAAACACAAACACTGTTGCTCAACATCACATGTTTTTTCAGGGACAAAGTGGGTCATCCTCATTATTGCCCCCAATTGCCAACTATGTGAGCCTATATGTAAGACATCTTTTTTGATTTTCACAGACTCTGATCCAGTTAGTTTACCACAAACAGACACCATCCACAGATCTATGGATTATCTATACCCACTTATCCTGTTGAGAATCACAGCGGCCAGAGTCTATCCCAGTACTCATTCGGCAAGACACAGGGAACACCCTGATCAAGCTGCTAGTCCATCATATATATATATAAAGTGCCAACATCCACACCCATTCACACCTAGAGGAAAATTAGAGTCACCAAATTACCTGACCTGCATGTCTGGACTGTATTATCCATCATCCGTGTGTTTGGGTGTGGTTGTCGGGCATAGACGGTAATAATCCTGGTTTGTGTATTCATGATCTATTACTCAGGTGGCTGGTTGGAATGAAAACTGCTGGCGCCGAGTGGTACATGATTGGCAACTGATGCTCTATTATAAAAGCAAAACACACTTCCTTTTAACTAGGGAAATGTAACCACACGAGATCTCACACATCCTGCGTTTGTTTCAAGCATTCTTTAAGGGCACCCTCCAAAATTAACACAATGTGCAATTGCACAGGTTGGTGCTCCGTTTTCGGTGGGAGCACCGGCTCGAAACGAATACGGCACGTGGCCGTATCTGAAAATATCTGTGTCCACACAGAGCCACATTCATTTCTTCTTCAGCGTTTGGGGCGCGCTGTAGTGCAGAACAAACTGAAAGGGTGCCACGTTTTGCCATTGTGTGGCGGGAGGCTGATGGTGATGTTATGGGTCCACTCAACAGAAGCATCGTGCTTTCTGTCGTCCGTAGATACGCAACGTGCAGATCATACAGCGCAATTATCGCTAAACATGCTATTAAAATCGACAAACGTGTCAAAAACACTCCGACGTTGCTGACCTGTGGAAATGTTTGTGCTCTTCACAGACACGTTCACAGTGACACGACATAGCGCTGCTTCCTCCCGCTGGCGGTTAATGTTACTGCACCGTTTCCCAAAAGACTCGGATACGCCGTATACACACAGAAACGACTCCGACATTTTCCTTTCGATCCACTCTGGAGAGCGTTTTCAAAACGTGCCATTTTGGGGTGGGGAAAACGGCTGATTAGTGTGGATGAAAGGCCAAGCCGGATAGATACGTAGCCATTTTCCTGTGAAAACGGAGCAGTGTGGACCAGGCCTGAGAGCTGTGTAATGTAGTAAAAATTAGACCATCAACGGCATTCGCGAGGGAGTCCCCAGAATGTCCTGAGACGTCGGCGGGGGTTCTCAATTTCCTCGCGTGAGTAGCAGGGCGTCAGTCTCGTGTCGCTGGAATTTTGAACATATCCAAAAAAATTTGCGCGACAAATGTACTCTCAAAATACTCCCACAGGCATCGGAGTGGCGCAAACCCATCGAAAACCGACCCGAACCGTTCTCCATTTGTGTCGCACATGGTACAGTCCGCTCCCCCTGTGAAGATGCCGGCATCAGAGTCACTCAAAACCCCTCACAATTACACGAAATGTCCACACTGTATTTTCTGAAATAATAACTGACGTTCAGAAATAATAATAACATTCATGCATAGTAATGACATAAATGCATGATAATAACTTGCATTTTAGTGGCGGGCTGTCAGAAAGGTGACACTAAACGGCGTTCCGTCTGGATATCAAAATAATCCACGGCTTGAACTGCCGGCTTCTGATGCAACTGACAGGAGGTGTATTCCAGTTTAAAATGTGGAATGAACAAATAAAGTCCAAATTACAGTCCGTCACACGGTAGAAAAGTATGTCCAACCGTTCCTGCTGCACAGTGCACATGATGGGATTAAAGCCACGTATTGTGGGAAGGATCATTTTACATCCAACATGAAGTTTTTTGTTTTTTTTTGGTTTTTTTAACATTATGACATGAAATTATGGCATATGCATCAAATTTATATTCTCACACCATGGCTTCTACATGCATATTACATATACATACTACATACATATTTTGGCCCGAATATTGCCGGGGGCATTCGCAAATGTTTTGCAACTCTCAATTCTGTGTGAGTCCAATTGAGACCTTGTCACTATTTACCTATTTTCTTGCAATTTTGTGTCTCCACCTGGTCTCGAGCTGTGTCAGCCCAGTGTGATAGGGGCCTTAACAAACAGTAAAACCTTTTTGTTGCAAAATATCATCACATCCATTGGCAAAAATGATTTTATTTCCTCAAGTGTACTCTTTAGTCCGCAACAATGTCTTGACAAGACTCGGCTTGGCTACAGGCTTGATGAATTGCAGAACTGTGCGACCCTCGCTGTTTCCATTTTAGTGAGACTAGTCCTACTATGTCTATCAGTATACTAGCGAGAGGACAGATAAGGGTGGATAAAATAATAATATGGACTTCTCCTCAGGAGTCTGCAGGAATACCTGATAAGTACCTCTTTTTCCCGTATTACTGAAATTACGATTGTTAGAACTTAAAATGAGAGGTGCTGTAAAACCAATCTCAAGAAGTTAATAAAGACAGAACCAAAACGCCACTGTAAGAAGTACGGCAACAATTGGTTAATAATTTCAGGCACCACTGTGTCACTTTAGCAAAGTAATTCCCACATTGGTAACATCATTCCTACCACGTAAAAAATGACGTTGTGGAAGACAGTCAAGTCACAACAGGTTGATGATATCCCCAGGGAAGTGTAGAGGGGGAAAAAAATAACATTTTTTCCACCGTGTTTCTTAGGAACATGATAATTAAATATGGCAGAGTTCCTGTGTGCAGGTTCATGACTGACCTGCTGAGGACTGATGGTGAGACAATGAAATCCTGTTTGAAGCCTTGTGGCTGCAGTCATTATGGGCTGTAAATTTCACAGCAGGAGAATCTTCACAGCCTATTGTTGCAGCACACTGAAAGAATAGCCTGTATACCAAAATGCTTTCCCTCGAGTTTAACCAAACAAAAGCTATGAGACAGAGCAGCTTGGAAAAGGGGAACTAGCTGTACAATTATAGTGAGGGTGAGATAAATAACGCAGATCACAATATGATGCCAATACACCAACAACCATATCTGATATGTACATTCTGTTTCTGTCTTTTATGGAAACTAGTAATTCTAAGAAGCTTTATGGAAGCTCGGCCTTTTGCCAGTGTATGTATCTTGGTTTATGACCAAGGTTATACTAGAGTTTAACTGTAGTGAAACCATGATAAAACCATAGTCATAAACCATGGTTTTCATGGGTACCCAAAAAACCATGGCTAACCATAAAAAATGAAAAACCATGATTATTTACCATAGTAAAACCATGGTTAATTTTTGTAAGGGTGTGTTCATCCAGCACACACATGCCCAGTGTTGATGACCCCAGTAATTGGAAAAGGCCAATGGCACGCCCATGCTTTAATTGGCTGCAGCATATAGATGATTGCGTTTGAGAGGTGGAGATGGACCGGCTGTCTGCCTGGGTGGTTGCAATCCAGGAGCCAAGGCGTTTCCATAGTGTGGTGGATGCAGCGACGTCTGGCGCCAGAGCATGTTCCCAGACATGACCTGACTTAGTGTGTGGTTATTAAAAAGATCCAGCCTGTGTGCACTTCTGTGATGAAATGGAACATTACGCATAATCTAAACTGTATTAAAGCCTGATATTGAAAGTCTGTCATAACCTAATAAATAAATAAATAAATAAATAGAGTGCTTATCCTGGCTCAGATATGCTCCAGTTTCTTATTTGAAAAATATGACAACAGCTGATTTGGTAACAAGAAAAAAATAAATAAAAATCACACATAATAGTCTTATGTTTGAAAGAATAATTAGAAACAGATGCATGAGACAACACAACTTTCTACTTGTGAAAATAATGAAGAAAAATAGGGACCGCTACACTTGGTCAAAAAAAGTGAGTGTTGATAAAAATGAAAAGGCAAAAAAAAAATTTTTTTTTAAAAATCAGGTGCTCTTCAACGATGAGGCTGCCCAGCTTGTTAAAGCGCAGTCACACATAGACGTTTGGGCCAACGTAGCCTAATTTAGTTGCAAAGGTTGGTGTCTCCAAGCCTC